>KK116626.1:0-66582 GCA_000611955.2 Stegodyphus mimosarum
TCCATATGAAAGTACGGCGAGAATCGGTGTTTAGGCTAAAACGGAACTCGTCGGTGAACAGAAAGGTCGCCCATTGCTCCGACACCAATCACTATGCTGCCTACACAATGCTAATGACTCTCCTGTCCGTAGTCTTGAACGGGATAAAAACAACCGGTCTTCTGGCACAAAAACCTCTCTTCAGTCTTTTGGAAACCATCACCCTTAATACACGGGTTCCTGTGGCTGCATACATGTCCTTAGAGAGCTGAGAAGCAGTAACATCTCTGTTACGTCTCACTAAAATGGACAAATAGCCGTCCTCTCTGGCCGCCGAGGCTCTTGGACGACCTTGCCCAGGCTTTCCAGTATGCTTGTACTGTTGAATCCAGTATGCTTGAATCCAGTATGCTTGTACTGTTTCAATCGGTTACACACAACGCTGGGCGTTAAATTAAACTCTCTGCATATCTGGACTTGCGATTGGCCTGCCTCTAGCATCCCCACAATGCGCTACATTATTCCATCATCTAACCGTTGGTAGTTGCTCTTTTTTACTGTTACTTTTAACCGATTGCACCAAGATTACACCAAAAAATTCGCCGAGGCGTGCTACCGAACGCAATCCGTCCTACCCTCCACGCACATATAAGCCTGTTTTTCTATTGGCTCCGATTACACACACGTTTACACTTATGTATTTGCTGTACAAGATTTTAATTTTTATCTAGAAGCAGTGGTTTTTCCTTCAGTTCAGTTCTTTTCCTGCAGTTCAAAAAAATATGCAAATTCTCTTAATTTATTTCACCAGTGTATTAAAGGAAGAAAAAATAAACGCGATACATGAGCTTGTGTGGAGGATAATCTAGAGCAATACACAGGGTGTTTATAAAGTCCCGGACCCATGTTGATGATTAATAACTCATAAAATAATGAAGATATAAACAAACTTATGGCATTTATTGATGGAATAACTTATATATTTTCCTTTTCAGGTTCGAATATCTTTACATTTGTAAATATCGTATGCACGTGTGGTTGATTTCAGAAAATTTCATTTTCCAGTTTAAATATCAGTACTTTTCTAAATATCGTCTGCTTATTAATTGCATTTTTCTCTCTTTTATCTTTCTGGCATTGTTAATCGTCATAATGTGCGCAAATGGGGATCTGAAAACCCCCATGAATAACGTGAGGCACAAAGGGATTCCCCAAAGGTTAATGTGTGGTGTGGACTAATGCACAACCGAGTTATTGGGCCTTTCTGTTTTACAGAAAATACGGTATCATCAGTCGTATGCTTAGACATGTTGAAAAACGTCGTATTTCCACAACTAGAAGAGCTTCAGCCACATATCGTTTTGCAACAAGATGGTGCAACTCCTCATTGGGAACCATCGTTCGTAGTTCTTTAAATGACCATTTTACTGGAAGATGGATTGGGCGAGGAGGTGCAATTCCTTGGCCACACAGATCACCTGATATAACGCCGCTGGACTTTTTCCTTTGGGGATTTGTAAAGGACAACGTTTACAGGAGGAGAGTGTCGAACATGGATGACCTAAAAGCCAGAATGACAACCGCAGTAGCCTCTGTGGATGCCGACATGCTTGCCGGTACCTGCCTGGCGTGAAATTGAATATCGACTTGATATTCTCCATGCGACGAAGGGGGCACACGTGGAAGTTCATTGGCAAAGGTCATGAAACTTTTTGAGTCTATCTAACCATTTATGTTATTAATTTTAATCTATCTTCATTATTTTATGAGTTATTAAACATCAAAAGGGGTCCGGGACTTTATAAACACCCTGAAAAAATGGGACCGGGACTTTATAAACACGCTGTAGATGTAATTAATATCAAGCTGATGGAGAGGCGCTAGCTCAATGTTTATCCATTTATGTGATTCCACTTGGAAAGCTACGTACCATCAGATAGGGTAAAGAAACAAACAGATGTTGTCGGACCACGAGCAGCTCTACCTATACAGACGCAAAACACATAACCCTTGCCTTGTCGTAAAAATAATCTAGAAAGACCCATAGGCTTAAAATGTCCTTAGCATAGCTTTTTCAATGTTTTCAAATTAAAGCCTTAACTGCTCTTGGACGTCTGACTTTGTGAGTATACAGGCTGTTCGCAAACTTTCAGACGGCTTTATTTCGCTATAAAAAATCGTGTACTTAGAATATTTTCGCTCCAAATATGTTTTTGAAAGTATAAATTATCGTCTACTATTTGTCAATATTTGTCATGCAAAATGGTGCTTCTAAAGAAGCAACGGGCGAAGTTCTCTTTCCGAAAAAAATTATCCGTATTTAATTATTTAAAATTGCTGTTAATGCGATGAGCTTTCGGTATCTAAAGCAACGACAGACAATATTGTCAATATGAAAAGAAAAGAAAAACAATCTGATGTGTACACCACATGACTTAATTGTACGGTGTATTTAAATTAAACGGAATTTTCCTGCATTTCATTTAAACATATTGAATTAACAGTAAACGAATATTGAATTAAATATACTTCTTCGATAGCGCATAGAATAAATGCACTATATTTATTTACCATAGCCACACTTCGGCGCTAGGTTCACTTAACAGCGTTACAGCTCATTCATTTTATAACTCAGAGTGAGCAAAAATTATAGCATCTGGAGAATTACCACAAGTTCTATTCAAATACTATAATAAATCTAAAACTATGTAAAAAAGAAACAGTTTGTCACAGACGATTCAGCGCCGCTTACCTAATGTGCATGCGCTACTAATTAATCCATTTCTCACTTCGCGGTAAGACAAAAATACATAAAAATTTAAAGATATAGAAAAACATAAAAAACCAAGTACATTAATTAAATTAAAACAATTTCTACAATTAAAATTACAATTTGCAAGCAAAAAACCAGCTGCTAACTTAAATGATAATTCCAGAATGAATCAAGCATAATTTAATTCGCAATAGTATAAGAAGACGTTACTTTGTTGTTGCGAAGCTTAGTTTCTCTAGATTGGCAACAAATAAATTAATCCGTTAAGTTTCAAATGTAAACAAATATGGCCGCTATCATAACCAAAAGTTAGGGTTAGCTACACTTAAAAAACTTTTAAATTTTTGGCAATGCCACAATTATTGCATGCAGGTAAACTAAGGGCATAAAACTCTTAACCGAAATATAAGAACAACATAATTCAATCCTTTTTAAAGCAAAAAATTTACAATTTACAGACTTACAAGAATAAAGAAACTGAGCTCACTGAGCCGAGTAACAGAGTGGGTTTTTATATACATATATTCATGTACTTTTGATGGGGCTGATTTCAACCAAAATGCGAGGTGCACATCGACACGTTATAGCAGCCCTATATACAAAATTTCAACGTTCTGAGGCTACTCTTTTTTGAGTTGTTTGAAACACATACACACATACGTATATACGCGCAGACGCCATGAAAAGATCTCTTCAGAATAATCTATTTTAAATCAGTTTTATAATTATTTGGAAGAAAAAGAGTCCTTTATTCTGTACTTACGTACGGATGTCACTTAAAAGCATCCCCAAATTGCATTCTATAGCGGTTAAGATAGATATTTTCGTTGAAATATGGTATCCGAAATTTTTCGCTATTACAATATTTCCATTTTACTTCGTACAAGGAAGCAAAAAGACGTCAAAGTTTGGCTTTAAGGGGAAGAATTGTTCAAAATACATAGCAAAGAAAGAAACGAAATGTTCCGAATGTTGCAAAGGTAAGAAATTGAATTTTAAAAGGAAATCTTCGAATTCAAAGGAGAGTTGCATAATCATTAAAATGCTCAATGGCAACTGTAAACAAAGAGAGCTAATGCTAATTTCAATATTAAAAAGGCAAAAAAACGTAATGTGCATCGCTGGTCTGCGCGATATATCGCCAAAAGCAGAGCGTATTTCAAAATTCTCTATGAGAAACATTTACTCGGACAAAAACGGAAACATGTTTTCACAATAGGTGAATCTTGGGTATATTTACATGACCGCATTGAAGAGCGATCCATTTATTCCCATCAAAAAGAAGAAAAAAATATCTTAGAACATGGTTCAAATTATCTAAAGAAAGTTTTTCAATGGGATTTATGATTGTTGCTGATTTTTGATTTAACAACACATAAAATTTAGAGAGAGTCCAGAAACCTATTACAATCATCTCCACACATTCGATACCCAATTTTCAAATACGAAATAACTTCTCTTTACCGACAATGCCATCAATCAGTAGAACTGCATCAACACGAAGGAAGCAGCCGCACGTCAAAATCCACTGTTAATTTCCTGGAAAAAAAGTGGAACAAGAAACGTGTGTCAAGGCCATAGCCTTCACTCATTCCCCTATTAAATTTCCTGATGTATCATCCACGTATTTTTGCGCTTTTGGAGTTTTAAAAAGGGAATTATCCAAGCGTCGATCTGCAACCCTCCCCCCTTGGTCTCTAAAAAATTGTTCACGAGAAATGGAATAAAATACCTTTACCACTACCAAAAAAAAGCTTTTTTGGGGGGGGGGAATTGTGGTGTTGAAAGATAAATAAGAATAATGATTATCAAATGGAATAATTAAAACACAAATCACTTTGGTAAAATATTTCTGTAAAGTCATGTAAAAGATGTACAATACAAAGACAGTCGTGTAAAAATATAAGAGCAACCCTTAATATTGTAGGGTCTAATTTGTGTAGTTTGTAGAGACATTAGGTATTTTTCAAAGCAGGAGATGTGAAAAATTAGCAACGCCTTCGCCGGGACTCGAACCACAGATCTTTGGATACACGTCCAGCGTGCTGACAACTACACTACGAAGAAGGCGGGAGAAATATCTTATATACTCCCCCTTTTTAAGGGGCAATTGGCGTTTTTGGGACCCAATCCCTAAATTCTGGTGGAGAAGAATCACCATCCACCACCTTTTTTAGTTCGGGCTCCACTTGTAGAGTCATTAGTTTATTTCGAAGCAGAAGACATGAAAAATGAGCAATGCCTTCCCCGGGACTCGAACCACGGATCTCTGGATACGCTCCTAGAGTGCTGACCACTACACCACGAAGTCATGCGACGAAGGTGGGGGAAATACCTTCTAAGCTGTCATAAAATATGACTAGACTTCCCTAAGTTTTAATCCTCACTAATTCAGCCAGCACAGACTTGAAGATGAACACTACAAGGGAATGGGTGTAAAAGACCCTTTTATTGAACGCAATATAATTAATAAACAGCATGTACTTTACTGCGTAATAAAGACAGCACTTACTTTAATGCACATTCTTACGTGCTAACACACACCGATTATTTTAAAACTTAAAATAATATAAGACTAAATTTGAAGGTAAAAGAGTAGTGCGACACTTCAGTTTAAGCTAACAGCTTGACTCAGAAACTTACATCGGCAGAATAACTCGACTGCAAGGATGCGAAGCCGATATTAAGGTTAACAACTGTAATAAAATGGAAGCGTGCACTCACGATAGAGATATGACGCTGTCAGTAAACATTTCGCTCCCACAGTTGAAATACTCTCGTTCAACCTAAGTCATTTACATCCTGGCGAGGAATGCGAGGATGAATAAGAGAAAGTAAGAAAAGCTAACAAATTGAAATAACTATTAGCAAAAATAAATAAAACCCCACTATATATCAATAAGTGTATTTGTATGCCACGCTCGAATTTCAGAATACCATATTTTTGGATTCATCAAAAGAAGACATATACAGCGTCTTCAGTAAAACGATTATCTTTGTTACTTAGTTTCTCATTAATAAAAGATTTATTAGAGAAATTAAAAATATTGAACCATCCGGGTGTGTAATGGCAGTAAAACAAGTATTTGCTTGCAGCTGGAAGAAAAGGAGACATCCAGGAAAAAACATCCTTGTTCTTTTTTCCCCTCCGTCTAGTTAATTACATATTAAGCCGTCCTCTTGCTAATTTTCTGTTCTTTTCTTTAGTAATTTGATGTGTATTGCAGAAGCAGCATAATATGGATCTAATCATTTTCTAGAAATAAATTCTAGATTAATCGATGAATTGTTACGGGTAATTATTCTTCTAAAATATTTCCTGTCAAAGTAAGCGGATAATATACTATAACACAAATAAAAGGCTAGTGTTTTCCTTTCATTTTTATAAATGTACATATTTTTCGTGTATATATGTCTTACTGTACCATTTTGTATTAACTTCGTGCAAATTATTAAAGGATTAATTTGAAAAACATAAAATACATTTATCACAGTAAAAATAAAAAAGAACTTTATTAGTCCAAAGGGGCAATTTGCTCTGAAGGACTATTAATTTCGCTTTGGAATTTTGCCTTGAAAACTATAAACTGCGAATCACTTTTCCAATTTTTGCCACCAAATATTAGAGCCCTATATTTAAAAAAATTAAATGATGAAGAATCTGCATGAATGTACGTATGTTTCTCGCATTGTGATGAAACAACAGTACCTAGAGCCATCAAAATTTGAATAACGTAATCTTCCATAGAGTATGGGCATATGGAAGCCCTAATTTGAATTTGAAATTTGTTTTATTATCCATTTCATATTTTGTAGCAATTCAACGAATTTTTGATTAACAAACACGACGATTTCAAAGCGAGCAATGGCAACACTGTACGGGGGGGAAAAGCATTTTTATCTCCATCGCACGAGACTCTGTATCGAAAATTCTAAAGATGTGCTCATTTTAATATTATTTTACGATATTGCTGTTGAACTGTATTTCAATTTGCTTTACATTCTTTCATCTTTATTAGCGCCAAAGGTGCTATTAGTCTCGAAACTCTCTTTTTGTCCGAATCATTTTTAAAATTATTGAAGAAACCAAACATTATCTTACGAACATTAACATAGACAGTCCGAAGTCCAAATTTTAAATTTGTTTTTAATTTCTTTCACATTCTATAAAAATTTAACTAATTTTTATTTAACATACTCTGCGATTTAAAAGAGAAAAGTGGCAACACTATTCGAAATAAAAAAGATTTTTAATTCCAGCTTGGCACACTGTTGTCATACATCATCTTACAATTTGAATCCACAAATTCGGCTATTTTAAATCTATGTGTTGCCTCAAATGGCATACTTATTATCTTCACGCACCAGATTGCTGCTATTCAGTGAAGCGAAAGATATTTAACTTTCAAGTTTAATCTTTCTTTTACTGGATAGCAAACTAAGTGAGTGAAGAAGCATAAACGCAGTTTTATAAAATTACATGTTTATTTTTTAATCTTATTGACTTGAATAAAATGTCATTTAAACCATGAAATGTCTTAAAAGAAATATTCAGTATTTTTATGAAATGACGCTAGTTGGACGCATTAAAATTATTATATACTGTTTTCTTCCTTATGATAACTCCTTTATGTTTCTGGCCGCTCGAACAGCTAGTTTTCAAAGAAGTAGTATAGGGAACAGTGGCGGCTCGTAATAAGCACTGTGGAACTGCAGCACCCCTTGTTTCCACTTATTACTATTTTTAATATTTAATATAATGAGCCATTTTTTCTTTAATTCTTTCTTTATACTTCTACAATATATAATCCTTAAACTTAACGTCAGTAGCCATCATCCAGTTTATGAAAATGTTACGAAAGTTTTTGTATGGAACTGCGTTTTACAGCTGGTGTTGGCTGTTCTGCGCATGCGCGCACAGAAAGCAGCACTGGAGCCAGGGAGATAAAAGAGCACTGTCGCTCTTACAGTGCCGAAATTCTGGAAACGTGATTATTTCTTACTCCGCGCGTGTGGTATTTCGCTGTTCTGCGCGTGCGCTCTTAGGAAGCAGGGTACGCGGCTGCGAGGGAGAAGAGCACTGTCGCTTTTGCACAGCCGAATCTGGAGTGTCGTTTGGAGCTGGTTCTTTTTTTTTTACTCCGCGTAAGCTGTGTTTAAAAATCATACGCCATATTCTTGGTTAGATTATTTTTCAGCTATTCTATTTAATTCATTTTTTTCGGTTCTTTTATTTTACAGACGGAAAACTTTAACCATGCCCTTGCATTCTCAAGCAATAAATTTGAACTTCAAGACTTTCGTTTTCACAGCTGTCTCTCCATCAGAAAATTACAATTAAGAAAAGAGGTCGTTCAGCACCTGATATTCTAATATGTCAGCCAGGCATAAGCAACAAGAAGAAATATATTCGTAGTTTCAATTCTAAATGATACCAACGTAAAAATTGGCCTTGCGGTTGTGAAGTAAAAAATGCTCTGTTTTGTTCCCGTGCTTACTATTTGTAGGTGATATAACGTGGACAAAAGATGGTTTCAGAAATATAAACAAAATGAAAGAAAAAACTGAAAAGCACGAGAAGCCAAAGAAGTATGTTGATAATGTATTAGTTTCCTCAGTTAATTTCCTCAGTTGTCATCCAGAGATCAAGGAGAAAATTATTGATCTCTTCCCGCAAATTAAAACAAGAAGAATGGATTTCATTTTTAAATGAATAGGTAAAGATTGAACTGTAACAATTTAGGTTAACGTAATTAAGAAATGTTTAATTTTTCTTTTGTAAAATTTCATGGAAGTTTCAAAATAAATTTTCTTTTTATACATGTTTGTTTCTCTTTACACAGGTTTAAAATTTTTTGGAACAGCACCCCCACTAATTTTAGCTACGAGCCGCCACTGATAGGGAATATATAAAATACGTAAGACAACAATAAACTACGTAACGCTCTATCGAGAGTTGCATTTTTTTAATATTTTGTGAGCTTGCTCTTTAATTTTATGCGGCGGAAATGCTAAAAACATTGATGCTTAAAAATAAAGCTAAAAAGACAAAAACAAATTGTGTGTGTGAGTCGAAGATCAGATTGGTATCCTGCACTACTCAGCGAGAGCAGAAAAACCTTAACAATTCCTCTGGTGCGACGATAAAATCTGAATTTTTACATACGTTTTTCTTTTTTTTTAAAATTACAGTTATTTTTCTTGATATTGATAACTTTTCGTCCATTTCTTATCCCTAGAAACCATAAACTACCAATTTCTTTATTTTTGCTAATCTCAGAGTTTAATAAACACTTTAAAACTTTAATTTTCCTTTTTCTTCTCATTCGAATGTCCTTTAATATTTTTAAATCCGTTATTTATGACAGTACGTTTAAAATTACGTTTATGACAAGGGAATACATATAAGAAATAATCATTGACTTGAATTTTAACAAATAGAGAACAGGAATCTCTTTATGATATAGGCAGAAATTTTTGTCAATGTAATTAAATTATGGAGAATCTGTATGAATGTATGTATGTTTCCCGCAGTGTGATAAAACAACGATACCTAGAACCGTCATATTTTGAATATTGAATGTTACCACCCGAATATGGGCATCTGGAAGTCCAAATTTGAAATTTAGAATTTGTTTTATTATCGATTTCATATTTTGTAAAACTTTAACGAATTTTCGATTAACAAACTCAAGGATTTCAAAGCGATCAGTGGCAACGTCGTACGGAAAAACCATTTTCAACTCCATCACGTGAAACTGTGCAATCGGAAATTCTAAATAGATGCTCATTTAAAAATTATTTTGCGGTATTGCTCTTGAATTGAATTTTATACTTCACGTGCGAGGAACATGATATTTATTAAATAAAAGTAACACACAAATGGTAAAAAACGCCCCTTTGGACGTAATTTAAAATCTGACACTCATCAAATTTCTCTTTTTTTACATATATATTTTAAAATTTTAAACAGGCTGGAATATAGCCATGCTAGTTATGAATCCAAAACCTGCCACCACTTTCTATCGTACAGCGTTAAGTCAAGGGGGCATTTAGAAGTTTACATAACAAGGGTTTATATTTTTGACAGATTTTTAAATTTTAAACAGGCTAGAATATAACCATGCTAGTTATGAATCCAAAACTGCCCCACATCCTTTCATAAACCGTGCAATTAGAACTTTGCATAACGAGCTTTTGCACCGTTATTTCGACACTGAGCTGAAAGTATACTTCTATAACATATAAACTGTCGTAAACCTGTTAGAAGTGCTTTTAATCTCAAAATCGTGTACATGCTGCTGTTGTAGTGTTTATAATTAATGATTCTTCGTACCATGGCCTTCCGAAATCTCCGCTCCGTTCAATCTAACCTTTAAAAGGCAAAGCACAAATCGAGGCTTTAACTGCCAGAACGTTGTAGGAATTCCGAACATTAAATCCAATTTATCTTAG
This sequence comes from Stegodyphus mimosarum, assembly GCA_000611955.2. Taxonomy (NCBI): domain Eukaryota; kingdom Metazoa; phylum Arthropoda; class Arachnida; order Araneae; family Eresidae; genus Stegodyphus; species Stegodyphus mimosarum. The sequence goes on from KK116626.1 coordinate 10,208, forward strand.
TTCCGAATTACGAGCATTTATCATCTAGCTCAAGGCACAAGATTCTGAATAATGATCGTTTAATATGCAAAGGCTCCACTACCACCTCCCCACATACTTTATCCTTCGTACATGGGTACTGCCCCTTTCGCTGCTACCTTTCTGACTTAATTATTACAGTTCCATTGTTTCTTTTCAAGAGAGAGAGAGAAAGGATTCCTAAGATTTACGAAACGAAGTGAAACATCGCTTTTCTAAATAACAGTTTCCACAGAAATTGCCTAAATTAATTCTCGCCACGTGGTTTTCGTGTTATTCTGCCACTGAAGTAAGTAACGAAGCTTTTCCGAAATAGGACGTTATGGGAAGAGGATTTCTGAAAGTATGATTCTTAATTAAGAAAAGAGTGCCACTGTAATAACAGCAGATGCGACGGAGCCTGTCCAAGACAATTTCAAGCGTATATCTAAGACTACATTTTGTTATGTCTGTGTTATGAAATTCTGCAGAAGTAGGCGAAAGTTTAATTTCAACGTTTTGCGTGTGAGAAGACTTGTTTCTTAAATTAAGTTTCATCTCAGTGTGTTCAAGAATAATTAAGTTCATGTTCGAAAAGACGCGTAAACTGAATTACCTTTCATAATTCTAAAACCAAACGGATACGACATTTATTTGGAAAGCGGGGTAGAAATGTTTTTGCGTAAAGTATTCGCCTGAAATTTCCATGCTTATTAGGAGAGAAATGTTTGATGCAGCCTTGATGAGTTACCTAATTATAACTCGTTTTCTCTTAAACAATGTTAGGAAAATACCACCAAGATATAAATCTGATTTTAAAACTAGATCTAAGAGCAGAGTTTTGTCACACACAACCATCCTCTATTTATTTGTTGTTAAATTGTTTGCTGGTTGAGATATTAATTAAAATGATAATTTTAAGTTTGGATTCTTTAACAAATGGAAGTTCTATACGCGAATGATGTAAATATTTAGAATGAATTGACATAGAAATGCACAGTGTAAAGGGATTTTTTATACCTACATATTTAAGAGAATTGAATAATAAAAATTACGCTATATTTATTTTTTGATATAGATATTTATTGTTATTATCCAAACAAGTTTTGATACAAAGATTGAAATCATAATTTACAGAAATAATTTGTTTTGCAAATTTATGCATTATAATTGAATAAAAGTTATTTTCCTAAATTTTCTTCTGAAGTAAGGTTTTAATACGGATAATATTTTAAGCTTCGGGTTTGGAAAGTGAGGCCCAGTGGCGCAGTGGATACAGCGCCGTGCAGCGTAAAGTCTGGGGTTCGATTCTTGGATTGGGCAAGTTTGACTCAGCCTTTCATCCATGGAGGGGATCGGTAAAATGAATATTAAATTCATTTGGGGTCCAAACGCCGGGGGTCCTGTGATAGACTGACCACTTGTAAAGGCAATCATGCTCAAGCACCTTGGAGCCTACGGTCTAGAAAGCAGATATCAGGGTAGTGTCGGCTATGGCTCTCTAAGGGCTGTTTGTGCCGCCGAATTGAGTTTATTTTGGAGTTTAATAAAATACTGAATCCATTTTAAATATTGTTGATATCGAGAAAAGAATGAAAACTATACCTGAGTGGTACGTACACACTATTGAAATGCTTTAATAAATTTAAATTATATTTATATTTAGAAATCCCTTTATCTTTGATTTTCAGAATATTATTCACAGCGTAATAATCAAATCAATCAAATTTAAGTTTTCTTTGAACATGAGCTAAAATACGTGTTTCGGTAGCAACAATATCAAAACACACATCTCAGATTTAATGTGCTGTAATAAATTAAAATCGATTTTAAATTGATACGAAATTATTTAGAAAGAGTATTTTTCAAATTTTCTCAGGTATTATAATTTCTCATTTTCGCTCTGCTTTTATACGCCAACAAAATTTCTTTCATAATTATTAACAATAAATAAATTCTATTATAGAAACTGTCTCTAATGAAAGAAGCATATGTGTAACAAATGAACAAAAAATACAGTTTCCTGATTTCTAACCAAAACTTGATTATGAGCTCTGTTTCTTACAAACAGACATAAAATGTAGTAGAGTTTAGAAATATTGTTTTGAGGATTAATACACGTTACACTCTCAAAACAAACCAACATTGCATTGAGTGCGGGCTAATTTTATAAAATTTCATTTTATTGAAGTGAAAGTAAGATAAAGAAGATAATAGCTTTAATGTCATAGAGTTGCAGTAATTAACAGCATGACAATTTAGTATTGGTTTCTATCATTTATTTATATATTTAACTTTTTTACTTGTTCAGATTGATTTGTTTCTAAACGATTACTGATAAAAATGAAAGATATTGTTAGGTATTTCATATTTTTTTAGCTATTTATTTAGAATTGTAATAAAAATTGTTTTATTTTCCTGTGCAACGCAGACGATTGTTGAAGAGAAAGCTGTGTCGGAAAAATAAAAATTAAATTATGTTGTTGTTATCTTTCGGTGTTTTTATGCCTTTAGTTAACCTGAATGCAACATTTGTAGAATTATAAACAATTTAAAAGTTGTTTAAGAGAAAGAAAGCGTGCATTTAATATTTAATAAATAAATATCTCGTAATTACTGTTGCCATTCAGAAAAATCTAGAAAAAATGGAGATTGTTCTAGTGATAATTAAAAAGCTTATAAAAGCGGAATTGAAACACCTCATCTCAGCTGTAGTTGTAGCTGTTTAAAGCGAACTGCTGTTTGTTTACTTAATGCTGTTATTGATGTAGAGATTTCGCTGTGAGATGGAATCAGTTTCTCTGTTTATGAATTGAGTTTTGCTAAACTTTTGAGATATTGTGATATTGTAAGAATATCTCTGAAGAAATATTTCAGCATTTTGATTTATTTCTTGTGGAAAGAATAAATTTTTGTTACATTTTTAACGACTGGTACATTCAGTCCATAACGAACCCGTATGCGAGCAATAATATATTTTTTTTAATTTGATAATAAACATATCATTTGAAGAAATAGAAGTTAGTGGCAATGTGCGATTACTCTCACCGAACGTAATATGTCTAAACACCGTGTAACCCAGAAAAATTCAGTTTTAGAATTATTAAATGTGCAAGACTGAAGTTTGCGTTGCACGGATAGCAAAGACCTTTTCTGAACGGTTCGGAGAAACTTCTGGTGGTCAAGTGAACATGTTATAACTAACCTAATATCAAATGAAAGCCCGTATAATGTGAGAGATTCTGAATTTTGGTTTGTTATATTCTTCCTTTAAAAGTGCAAACGAAATGAAAATATAAAACAAAATTTTAACACCGAAGCCCATATGCAGATTTCTAATCCATTTGAAATATTCCAGATATGTGTTAACAGTTGAACTAGAACAAAATTAAATTAAGCAAATTATATAATTCAAGTAAATTATGAGTTGTAGAGTCATTAGGTTATTTAAGCAGGAGAAATGAAAAATATTCAGTTTCTTACCGGGACACGAACCTCGGACTCCTCGATTTCACGCCAAGTGTGTGACGAATCATTATCCATTGCCTTTAAGTTCGGGGACCCTTGTAGAGTCATTAAGGATTTTTGATGCGAGTGACATGAAAAATGAGCAATGCCCTCGCCGGGACTCGAACCTGAACCTCTCGAATATGAGCCCAGTGTGCTATCGTTACCACCACAAAGGCATGCTGGAAGAAGCAAGAAAATACCTTACATACCTTCCCTTTTAAAAGGCAACTGGGAATTAGGGGATCCAGTCACGAAATCCTGCCGGTGATGAATTATTGCTTACCACCTTTCAGTTCGCGCGCCACTGTACATTCATTAGAATGTTTTGAAGCAGAAAACGTGAACAATGTGCAGTGCCCATGCTGAGACCTCCTGTAATAGAGGCTGGACCGCTCGATTACGCGAAGAGTGTGATACCATTACACCACAAAGGTATGCTGGAAGGAGTGAGAAAATAAATTATAGTCTCTACTTTTCAAAATGCTTATGTTATTCATTAATTGCGTATTTACAAAATAATGTGCATTTTATGAAAAACAAATGTTTAAATACACTCTCCTCTTTCCTAAAACATGATGTAGAATGGGATGCATTCTACTAAAATTTTTAAGAATTATGGAACGTTATTTCCATGACGATTTATGGTACAACAGTCGCCATATCTTGTAACATTACTCACTTAGAAACGTCTTCATTTATTGACTTTCTTTACCTTAAAAATGAAATAAATAAATACACACACTTGCAAACGCCTTGGGTTGTTGATTTTCTCCACACTGAAAATGAATTTACGACATTTAAATCATGTTATTTATCATCAGAAACACACTTCCTTTGCTTTAGGCATACGAAGACATCTCCTACATTAATCACGAAAATATTAGTAAGCTCCTTTTGGCATAAAAAAAAAAATATATTTTCAGATAGCCTTACGTACTATTAACCTCTATATTTATATGTTTAGAAAGAATTAGATGCTATATAATTTCCACATGAATTACATGCTACATAATACAAGCCATGCATAATATCTATCAGAGATAATTGTCATATGCTAGTCAGTGTTTTGCCCTTCTTAAATCGATTAAATTATCCTAATTGGCATTTTTATTTCTGTCTTAAATCACATGACGATATCAATTTTTACGTACAAGGCAGTTCACAATCATTTTTAATAATTTTAACAAAATAGAAAATTACCAAATTTATTCCAGAAGCCTCATTCTTAATCAAAATAATTTTTCACAAAACGTCATCGAATTTTTAGATCTCCAGATAGTTAACTACGCACAAATAAAACTCTATCGCAAAACCAGAAGGTTTAAATTTGAAATTAATAAATTAATTAATTGGAATTCAAACATTTCCAGAAAATTAATTAGCGACACAGCCATTAGTCAAAATACGTCGAATCAAAATTATTTGTAAGGATAGACTAGATATTCAAAACGAGATAATAATGCTTATTCAAGTTCATAAAAATAATTTGGTACCAGAATTTATTAATTACTGGCTTAAAAGGGTAGGTGTTAAGAACTCAATTTAAATCTTTTAAACTAATAGTGTTATGATAATTTATACCTAAACCTTCAAAAGAGGGAATAAGTTGAATATCTGTTAGCTTACGATTCGTAAATTTTATAATTAATTTTTGTATATGATGTAAATTAAAATTTTTTGGCATTCTATTCTGTTACTAACATACGGGCGTATTTAAATTTTCACAGCCTGGTAAACAGTCCTTCACCAGTAAAGATACCTCCTTCTTCCTTATGTTTCTTAGAAGATTAGTCACAAATAAATTTATTTATTTCTTCTGTTTAATTAAAAATCTTTTTTGCTGAGAATCTAGTATCTGACGACAGCTATAAATAACAGTAAGATTATCTCGTCCACTTAAGTCTACCATCTTTCAAACAAAGTTCCAGACGTCACCAAGAACAACTTTTCTCACACTTAATACGTCAACCATATTACATTCCATTACTGAGTACATTTACTTTTCAGCCATTTTGTTTCAAATTTTCCAAGCATGTAAGTTAATTTTAATTTGCTTTCTGGTATTGTGGCTTAACTTGTATATAAGTCCCTACTTTTAATTTAATATAAAATCATGTATTAATTTTAATTTTACTTTTAATTTAGCGTTTGAATCTAATATAATGTATTAATTTGAACATATTTCTCTAATATTTTCTGCTATATATATATTAATTTTTACAGATTTCAGTGGGTTTTTATAGTTTTCACAATAACATGAGAGTGTCGGGGAATGTCTTTTCTAAAGTGAGGATCTCGTTTAATTTATTTCTTAACAAGTTCCTTAAAAATTAAGAAGAATATATTACTCACTTTTATTTTTATTTTGTTTTTGACAGATGTAATGGATTAAAAGAAAGCTAATTTCTTTCATATCATCGAGTTTTGTTCAAAACTGATGATCTAACTCTAGTAAAATAATTAATTTGATCCTACTTGGAAAAAAGACGAAACACTCTCATTTAATTTGGTTATTGTTATTTGATAGTCGATTGGTTTGTTCCCTTTGACAAGTCAATTAATCGACGATCAATAACAGTAGCTACATTTTCAGTACTTTATAATTTATTTTTTTGTTTTTACTATTTAAAATTTTTACTGTTAAAAGAAATATTTCTATACAGATTTTAAATAATTTTTACAACAATAGAAATCTAAATAACTTCAACTACAAAATACTGATTAAAATTTATTCCATAATTTATCGCTTTAATTAAACTTCAGTTAGTTGGAGATGATATAGAACTTTTCTAATAATAAATAATATCATTTGCAATACATAGACAGCATATTCTATACCATATTGTTTTTTCTGATATAAATTTAATCGATGTATATCAGATTAATATGCTTATCTAAATATCGTAATGAAGCTACATATAAAATTCAATGTTGTATGTAGCGTTATCTACCTCAAGTAAATTTTGACAGAGTTTATGCACCAATACACAGAGTAATGCTAGATGCATAAGCCTATCAAAATTTCCAAAAATCAGACAGCCATGCTGAATTTTGAACAATTAATGAATGTTCTGCTTAAAGAAGTCCAAAAATTCGAGTATTGTTGTCAAAGCGCATAGCTTATCAGCATATAAGAGAGGTAGAGATCAAAGTAAAGGACCCACCAGATTAGCATAATAAATCAGCAGGTATAGTTAACCCTTAACAAGTGTTTTTTGCTGTTTTTTTTTAATTTAAAGTTGTGTTCCACAAAACCAGCTTCGCTATCTCCAACAGCCCTCATGCGCATCCCAGGCAATGAGATCTTAATATTTTGCACAAATGAATGAAATAAATTCATTATAATATTATAATACTAGCTGACTTAACTAGCTGGGTTTGTACATTGCTGTCAGACATTCTATCAGTTATCAGGCTCCATTAATCAGTGCCATTTACATTTAGGAAATATACTGAAATATACATATATATTTATTAATAGAGAATATTTAGTTAATTTCTTTCACGCAATTAATTAATTAATTTCCTAATCCCGGTCACTCAGTTTTATTAATAGTAGGGCTGAAAAATGTTAAGAGAATCAGGGGAACATATTTCCCTAGTATATAGCTCTGAACTCAACAAAGTTTACATAATTATCAGTCAGTGACTTTACATAGTTCTGTCCCGTATCTGCTAATTTTGTAATGATTCTATTTACGTTTTCTGTCGGGTGTAGAGTCTTGATCGAGTATCCTTTGAAAGCAACCTTGTTATCGGCTATAAGCTTTAATTGAAATTTAGATGTTAAAGGACATTTAAAGATACAATAATATGTGTTTCCCGTTTTACGCACATATAGAGGTTTTTGTATAGAAAATAGTTCTCACATGAAAATATACCGGAAAAGGTAGATACTGGGAAAGGCAACAGTTGGTTGTTCGTATATTTTTGGAAGGAAAGTGAAGGGCTATTATCCTTCCAGCGCATTGTCCCATGTATTTTGACAGCTTAACCTTTCTGTTTTAGTTGGATTTGCTGCTATTTTTGCCACTTCATCGGCTTTTTGGTTCTATTAATGTCCATTATGTCCTTTGATCCATAAGAGTTTAATATTCATAGCTTGCTATGAATTTGAGAACTTGTTGATATCATCTTCAATGCTTGATGTGCCCGTCGGATGTTTAGCTGCCAACACATCAATATGGCTATAAGTTTTACTGTGCATTTTTCCAAGTGGTAATCTGCTGTTATGGGCAGTGCCGCTCTAAAGGCTGCTAATTCTGCTTGGAATGAGATAGTTTCGGGATTGGTGTGTTGCATCCAGCTGGTTGAATGATAATTCGTTAATTTAAGGTACGCAGACCAACCAACATTATTTTCAATTTAAATCCATCTGTTAATGCAGAAGAATATTTGGTTTCTTCTTGCCTTTCAAATATATGGAATTCAATTCTATTGTCGGAAGGTTCTACGTGTTTTTTATACGGCCGCGAATTTTGTTCGTATTGACTTGGAATGAAGCTTCACCTAAGAACACTAACTCTTTATTCCGTTGCATCATCCTGGTGCTTACAACCTGTATTTCTACATTAAAGTTAAGACAAATTGTATTTAGTAGAGCGTTAAGTGCTGCGTTCGATGTCTTACGGAAGGCTGTAGTAATCTGCAATACAAAAGGTCTCTGAATGCCTCGGATAGTCCTCACTTTCCTTGTATCCATGAATAATGTTCCATATTGCATACACCATTATAGCATTTTCGTTAGTACCAATTTTAATAAATTTTTACTATATGAAGGTTAAATCCCCTGTTGTAGCTTCTGCCCTATTGTCGTCTTCTGTTGCACTTCTTTGCTACTGGCCTGGTGGGAATCCTATTGCTGCAGTGCGCAATTTAATGTTCTGGAGATGAGGAATCCAAGATTACTTCGGCCGGTAATAACACCGAGATATTTTATTGTTTACTCTTTTGATTCTATTGCCTTTAATATTGGATGCCATCTTTTGGAGGATTTTCTTGCCTGGTTTATGAATTACTAGACACATTTGGTGCGGTAATTTCAGACTTTGTGCCTTACAGAAAATACTGAATTTGTGGAGCGTGTCATTGCTATTCTCTTTGAGGGCATTTACTGTATTGCCAGTGATCACGAATGCTGCATTCCCCGTGAAAGAAACACCTTAGAATGTGATGGCCATTGATGATCCAATATGCTCTTAAATGTGATGTTCCGAAAATCCGCACTCATACAACTGGGGAAAGCTTCTTGTCGTTTTTCTAGTAATCATGCTATTACTTTGTAAATTATGCTTCTTCTTTGTTATAAATATAGCGCTATTATAAGAAAGATGTTTTGGGGGAATAATTTATTTCTCTCAAAGCCTTCGCAACTGCAGACCATCAGACCAAATCAAATACACGCTCTAAATCCAGGTACAAAATAGCTAAATGCAGATGGTTTGCTGTGTTTGATCTTATTTGTTTCAAAGTAGTGTCTGTTGCATGAAATGTAAAAAAGAAACTTGTGAACTTTGAGAAATTATTGGTGGGTGCCAAATTATTTTCGGATAACACATTAAATGTCTATAAATAGGTTTGAAAAGAGGGATGTTTCCAATTTCTTTTTACTCTTTTACAGAGAAATTCATTTTAGTAAGCTTCTACCTTTCATTAGAATACTCTTAATGTTAGTCAAAATAATATTTTCTTTAATTTCAGTTTTAAATTTCGACAACTGATTTTCTCCATTTTAAATAGTCCTCTTTTGTTTGAGTGAACTTTTGCATAAGTTCAGAAGAAATCTAAAATAACTTGGTATTTCACACGTTCCTTATATTTTTCTGTAAATTTTGAGCTGAAAATTATTACGATTTTTAATGAATTGTAAAAAATTTAAATTTTACGTTGTTGCATTTCAAATACTAATTACAAAACAGTAATTCTAATTTACATAATTTGGTATATTTTTTTGCACAATCGTTATCTGTAAATGTAATTACAATATTAAACGAAACATTTAGATTATTCGCTAGATTAATATTTGGCTTTCAGTATTAAAGGAATATTGCTTAGAAGCCTATTAAGTTTTGTTATTTAAATATATTTTGGCTGAATGCACTACGTATATATATAACAAATGAAATAGTTGAATACCAGTATCCAATTAGTATCAAATTATGAACGGTATGCTGTAAGAACTGATGGAAATATTCAAAAATAAATAAAAACGTTTATATCCTACATGTGTTCAACTTAGAATAGGCTAATTGAAAATGAAAACTGTGTGCCTAAGCAATAATCCTCTGCAAATAAATAAGTTACACCAGGAATTAGTTCAGCAGTGCATAAATGCTTAATAAGTATGCAGAGGCATTAGGTGTTTTTTAATAATGGAGCCGGAAAACATACAGTGTCCTAAACGGGAATCGAACCCTGAACCTCTCGAATACACGACGAGCATGCTTCCAATTGCACCACGGAGGTATACGGAAATGAGAGAGAAAATGCGTTATACACTCCCACCCTTAAAGGGCGACTGAGAATCAGGGAACTCAATCGCCAAATCCTCGTGGAGACGAATTATTATAACTCAACTTTTAGTTCGGGCGCCAATGCCGAGTCATTAGGTTTTTCTCATTCTGGAGCCGGGAAAATGTGCAATTTCTCGTCGGGACTCGAACTCTATATCTCTCGAATACGCGTCGAGTATGATTCCAATTTTTTCACGAAGGCATACGGAATGGAAGGAAAAAATGCCTTGTATGTAAATGTGTATTTATATATTGCCCCCAAAAAAGTGTAAACAAAAAGGTAATGCAAATAATAAAGAATGAAATATAAATGTCTCCGCACATCATTCATCGACAGGGCGTTGGTGTCATTGTGAACTGAGAAACAGGTGTTCCATTTACTTTCCTCGATAGAAGTGTATATGCTCTAAAGAGTTTGCTATCAAAAAATCTCTTCGAAATTCTTTTTGCAGGGAAGGAAAGAAAGTAATATAGAAAGTTCCTTTTGGTACCATGCCATTAATTTAGGGCCCAAATATTCTAGTCTACCTACATACTTCTAAAACGTTTGAATCATATATTAATATTTTAGTGATAATTTTGATAAGTCATTCAAAACTTTGGATTTAAACTTTCAAAACTTTGGACCCTTTTTATCCAAATATATTCTATTAATATACATTATGTATATGTATACTATACACTATAATTGTGATATACTAACAAGTATAATATACTTGAAGTTGTCCAGATGTTAATTCTTCTGCAGGCACTTCAACGCAGTCGTCTCTATATAAACTGTCTTTTGGTTCTTTAAAAACAGGTTGTTCATATACGTTATAATTGTTTCCTTTGGTACCATATCGAATACCATAAAAGTCATATAAAAGTAAACTGCACCAAAGGTAAAAGAACTTGACAGTATAAAGATGAAAAAAGAACATAACTCTTTATGCATTAAAAAAGTATTTTGTATACTAGTGTTTTATAATTTATTATTTTGCGTAATTAAAATTTACTTGTTTGTTTTGAAACTTTCAAACCAAATTATTGGGCATTTTGACTGAGTGAAGGTGGATTGTGTGAAGTACTGCTTTGTTTATTTAAAATTTATGCAATTATATTTAGCAAACGAGTTTGAAGTTAAAATTCGAAATAACTTTTTTCAGTTTTTATTTTCTTTTGAAATTGTTAGTTTTACAGCATTTTCGCCAGCTGAAAACACTGTAAACTTATTTTTAAGTACTTCAAGAAATTTTACTGCATTTAGCAACTACTAATTTCGATAAATCACCCTTGTATGTAAAATTGAAATTACTTTCTTCGTATGTTTTGATAAACAGAAAGAAATTTAAAGGTCAAGAAAATAATTTCCAACTCCAGAATTCAATTAATCACGAAATTCGATTTTGAAAGTATGCAAAATCGGCAAAAAAAAGTATTAATTTTTAGCCCAAATGCCTTTAGCCCAGAAAGGCTATTAATTTCGTTTTAGCATTTGAGGTGGAAAATTTTAAATGTCGGTTCACTTTTCAAACTGTTGCCACCAAATATTCGAGCCCTGTATTTTATTTAAAGAAATTAAGTAATGAAGAATTTGCATAAATGAATGTATGTTTCTCGCATTGTGATAATACAACGGTACCTAGAGCCATCAAATTTTGAATATCGTAATCGAATATGGGCATCTGGAAGCCCAAATTTGGAATTTCTTTTATTATCTATTTCATATTTTGAAAAATTTGACAAATTTTTCATTAACAAACCCAACGATTTTAAAGCGAGCAATGGCAACGTTGTACAAAAAAAAAATATCTCCAGCGAGGAGGACTAATTCTAAAGACATGCTCACTATAAAATTATTTTGCAATATTGCTGCTGAATAAATAAAGGTAAATAAATAAAGGTAATTCACAAAACGTTAAAATAACGCCCCTTTAGGCGTAAATGTAAAATCTGAAAGCTTTCCGATATTTTTTAGTCCAAAGGGGTAATTTGCACAGAAGGATTAGTAATTTCGTTTTGGCGTTTTGTGTCGATTCACTAAAAGCGTTGTTTCACTTTTCAAATTGTTGCCATCAAATATTATCGCCTTGTGATATATTTAAAGAAATTAAATAATAAAGAATCTGCATGAATGTATATATGTGTCTTTCATTGTGATAAAACAACGGTACCTGTAGCCATCCAATTTTGAATATTGAACGTTTCCACCCAAATATGGGCATCTAGAAGCCCAATTTTTGAAATTTGGAATTTGTTTTATTTTTTGATTTCATATTTTGTAAAACTTTAACTAATTTTTGATTAACAAACTCAAGATTTGAACATGAGCAATGGCAACGTTGTACAGAAAAAAACATTTTTATGTCCAACGCGTGAGACTGTTTCTAAAGATATGCTTACTTTAAAATTATTTTGCAATATTGTTTTTGAATTGAATTTTATGGGTTAAGTGCGAAGAATACTATTTAATGAATAAATGTAACACACAAAAATTTAAAAATACATCCCTCTGAACGTAATTTAATATCTAAAAACGTTCAGATTTTTTTTAAGAATTTATATTTAAATTCAACTATTACATTTTACTAAAATTGAAACTAATTACCAATTTCAACTTAATGAGGTAAACATTTCTTCTAATTGCATGTTACTAAATATGTAATTAAATAACAGCTAATTGTTAAAAAATATGTCTAGTAATAAAGTTCTCTTTGATTACATATTTAAAAATTATTTCGTAAGCATTTTCTTCTGAGATAACTAATAAAAACTATTTTTTGGGATAATTGTTATAATATTCTTTTCATAATAACGAAGATTAAAAATTTAATTTATAGTATAAAATATTTAAATTTATAGCATTTTATCGAATTCAAAACTACAAACAGTTTTAAAATGGGATCAAAATAATATAACAAATCAAGACTAATTCCAATCGTTATGTTTTTAATCAAGTAAACGTATATTTATGTAATATTACTAAATAATGAATCCCCTACGTAGTTGTGAATTTTAAAAATATTGTACAAGGATGTATTTGGGAGTTTATTTTAGAAAGAAAGTGGTATGGAACCAAATTACGCTATGCATTTGTGCTCTAACTATCGACTATCTACTTTAGTTTTTTAGCACTTAAAGGTATACTAGCGGCAAAACCGCCAGATGAGCCGGCTGTAGCAAGGGAAAATGTATAAGTTCTATGTACACTACAAAAAAAAAAGAAAAAGAAAAAGAAAAAAAACAACAGTTCTATATCTCCCGTTTCACTAGGCCGGTTGAGGAAATTCAACTTGCGTTTTGCATATCTCGAAAGTGCGACTTAAGATATATATTCGACTTATATATAGCATTATACTAAGATATGTGTTTTGACAAAAAAATCGAACTTTTTCTGAAATGGCATGCCTGTTTGTTTCCATATTTCGATACAACGACTCAAATTATGCCAAACTGCCAAGTTTTGTAAAACTCGCGAGAGTAGTTTTTTAAAAAATTAGTTCTCAAAATTTTAGCTCCTCAATGTTAACTCAATTTGGTATGTATTTATTAATATCTCTTTTTTTATTGCACTTACTTGATTCCTTCTTTCACAGTTCTAAATTTAGGTTCAAATAAAATTCACCGATTTTTTATGATTCATTTTTAAAATTTGTATTTTTAAATATTTTTTATAAATTTTTGGAAAAATCTTATAAATTGTAACTAATAAAAACGAATTATAACCAATAAAAGTTTTACCATCAACTTAACGTAGATGCATTTCTAACCATGCTTGCAAAAGATTAGACATTTTTATTCAACACTTTCGAAGATTTACGTTAATTTATATATTGGCGCGTTTTGAAATTTGGCATACTTGTTGCAAGCGATAATAACACAAATGTGGTTTACGCACTTTGTTAAAATTATTTGAAAGAATGAACGCTGACTTTTTTCCGCTCGTGTACAATGCAAAAAAGAAAAGGAAAATAGGTTCTGTAAATTAAGAAGTTCGTCAAGTGAATTATTCTTGGCGCAAACTGAAAAACATTTGCCAAGATAAATGTTTGAACTTATCCGTACGTTTCTCACCAAATTTTACAAAATTTAATATTTAGGCATAATTTGAGTCTTAATCGAAACATGAAATAACATTGGCATGTCATTTCAGAAAAAATTCGATTTTGTGTCAACATTTCTATATTAGAAAATGATATACATAAATCTAATATACACCCTAATTCGCGGTTTCCAGACATGGAAAACACAATTTCAGTTTCTTCAAATGAGCCAGTAGAGCGGGAAATATAAAACTTTTCTTTGCGCAGTATGCACCTGAAATGAAAATGTATAAAACATTTCAATATTAATGAAATAAGTTCATTCTTTCCAAGCCACAACCAATTCGTAAATAATTTTTCTTTACCCAAAATAGGACACAAAAACATTTCACACTTCAGGTTACGTATAAGTACTACCTGATGATACAAATTTAATGTAAAATAACAAATTTTTCTCAGTATCGATAAAAGAATTAACGTGGGAATACGTTACCGCGTCAGTTATCCTAACCTGAAACAAGAAAGTTGCCAACAAAAGCTATGTATTTAAAACGTTAACATTAAGGAAAAACGTTTGGCTTACAATGACGTCGCATACAATCGCGTGCTTTCTTCAACATCACAGTATGACGTTATGTAATAATAATATACTTAAAGTTTGGCAATGCTGTTTTTAGCCTAAAGGGCACTAACCCAGAAGGACTCTTAATTTCGTTCTGGTTGGTTCACTATAAATGTCAGTCATCTTTTCAAATTGATGCCACCAAATATTAGAGTCCTGTGTTATATTTAAAGAAATTAAATATAGCAGAATCTGCATAAATGTATGTATGTTTCTCGCATTGTGATAAAACAACGTACCGAGAGCCATCAAATTTTGAATATTGAGAAAGAATATTGAATATTGAATTTCCACATGGGCATCTGGAAAACCAAATTTGAAATTTGTTTTATTATCTATTTCATATTTTGTAAAACTTTAACGAATTCTTGATTAATAAACTCAACGATTTCAAAGCGAGCAATGGCAATACTGTCCGGAAAAAACAAAAATAAAAATATCTCCAGCTCGCGAGAAATTCTAAAGATACGCTCATTTTGCTCAGTGCGAAGAACATAAAAATTTTTTATTAACAAACTCTACGATCTGGAAGTGAGCAGTGGCAACACCTTTCGAAATAAAGCAGATTTTCATCTCCAGCGTGAAAGACTGTTGCCACTCATGAAAAATGAGTGCAAAATTAGCGTTTTCAGAGTTTTTTGTTAATATCTCGAATCATTAAAATAGTATGAAAATGGAAATAGCCAAAATGGCTTCCCCCGAATTTTTAAAATCCGAGTGTACCTCTCTGAAAACTGAACTCCTTGCCGTTCCAGAAGAAATAATGCCACAAACAAAAAAAAAAAAAACAGACTGACGCGCACAGATTTTAATAGTAGAGATTTAGGAAACTGATGTTTTAAAACTAAAATAAATCCACCTGCTGAAGCATAACAAGAAACTTATTTACAAGCCGCTTTAGAAAGTTTACATTGTTTTCTTAGGAAAATAAACGAAGCAAAGAATTTCCAGCCTTATATT
This sequence comes from Stegodyphus mimosarum, assembly GCA_000611955.2. NCBI lineage: Eukaryota > Metazoa > Arthropoda > Arachnida > Araneae > Eresidae > Stegodyphus > Stegodyphus mimosarum. The sequence goes on from KK116626.1 coordinate 25,834, forward strand.
CCTGAGAATTCGGTAACCAGCCCATGCCGAACACATATCCGTTGCCGTAAACTTTCTGATGAGCCCCTCTGGGCCATTTCTTGCGGAGAAAACCAGGAGATAATTCCATTTCACCTCGAAAGCAGTGTTTCAGGCAAGTGCAGCGAAATGCTTGTCTTTACTTCTTATTGTACTTTCTCTTGGCCAGTGCTGTATGCATGCTCTTTTGGAGGAAGGTGATGGAAATAAAATAAACGGGCTGAGAGAAAATACTCTTGATAGCAATAAATGAACATATACAACGAACGTAAAGGAGTAGAGAAGTCGGTGTTAAGTTTATATTTGTTTCACTGATAAGGAAACTTCAAATTATAACTGTTAACATATCAAAGATGTATATCATTTTGTTCTTGAGAATGCGTATAGGAACGAAAGGTAAATAAATGTATTGTGATTCTTCGTTCTGTACAGATTTGTAGAATAACGCAGGATAACACAGCTTAGTCTATTTGTTTATTTGCTAGATAACACAATTTCAGGTGAACGTTAATTATATTTCTTTCAGTAAATAACTGTGTTATTTAAAGAGTTTGTAAAAGAATTTAAGAAATTAGAGTTTTAAGTGTTTAAGATATCTGAAATTTTTTAACATAACCAATTATGCTATCTTTTAATAACAAATTAATAAAATAAATTAGCGCACACAAATTTACTTCGCCATCAAGCTAACAAAATAAGAAACAGTATATCAATATGTTAGTCAAAATTTTTAGCTGCTTTCTGCAGTGGTGAAATCATCGATTTCATGTTCTCTGCAATAAAGACAGATATAGCCTGAATATGTGTGTACGTGTTTGTGCATGTGTATACAGAGAACACACGAGAAAATACGAAGTAAATTCATGCACCATACGCAGTGATTATATTGTAAAATATTAAATGGCGAAATATTAGTATCATTATTAGTAATTATTAAATTAGATGTTTTTCCCATCATTTCCAAATGTTTATATGTTACGTTTTGTGTCTTTATTTCGTTCTTAATATGATGTATGTTTTACTGATCCTATATATAATTTTCTTTAAAAGATCTCTCATATTTTTGGGCAGCTTTCTGTTACTATTAATTAATCAAAAGTAACTTTCTTTGCAAAATTTTCAAAACAATCAAAGGTAAATTTTCTTAGAGGAAATAATTTTAAGCAATTTCCATTGCGTTATTTATAATATAGGGTGTTTATAAAGTCCCGGACCCATTTTGATGTTTAATAACTCATAAAATAATGAAGATATGAACAAACTTATAGGTATTTATTGATGGAATAACTTATATATTTTCCTTTTCAGGTTTGAATATCTTTACTTTTGTAAATATCGTCCGCGCGTGTGGTTAATTTCAGATATTTCATTTTCCAGTCTAAATATCTGTACTTTTCTAAATATCGTCTGCTTATTAATTGCATTTTTCCCTCTTTTGTTTTTGGCAACTATTAATCTTCATAATGTGCGCATATGGGAATCTGAAAACCCCCATGAATAACGTGAGGCACAAAGGGATTCTCCAAAGGTTAATGTGTGATGTGGACTAATGCACGACCAAGTCATTGGGTCTTTCTTTTTTTGCAGAAAAGACAGTCTCATCAGTCGTATACTTAGACATGTTGAAAAACTGCCTATTTCCACAACTAGAAGAGCTTTAGCCACATGTCTTTTTGCACCACCTCATTAAGGTACCATCGTTAGTAGTTTTTTGAATGACCATTTTACAGGAAGATGAACTGGGCGAAGAAGTCCAATTCCTTGGCCACCCAGATCACCTGATATAACGGCGCTGGACTTTTTTCCTTTGGGGATTTGTAAAGGACAACGTTTACAGGAGGAGAGTGTCGAACATTGATGACCTAAAAGCCAATAGCCTCTGTGAATGCCGACGTGCTCGCCGGTACCTGGCGTGAAATTGAATATCGACTTGATATTCTCCGTGCGACGAAGGGGGCACACGTGGAAGTTCATTGACAAGGATCCTGAAACTTTTTGAGTCTATCTAACAATTTATGTTATTAATTTTAATCTATCTTTATTATTTTATGAGTTATTAAACATCAAAATGGGTCCGAGACTTTATAAACACCCTGTATGTATATTAGCTATTTATATTGAGTGTGAAATAAATCGAGAGTGTGAATCATTTAGAAAAATAAACGAAATGATACCAGCAATGACAAATTATAAAATGCTGTTTACACAATGAATTATTTCTCCATTTTACTACATTAATCGATTATTTGACGTAATCATAAAAAAATTAGATTTTGATTTCATATATTGGACTTCATATACTGGCACCTATGAAAAAAATATTAACTGCTCCAAAGTGAACATTCGAACACAGTGAGTAAAATAGCATGCGTAGTAAGTAGACTGCGTTTCCCCCTACCCGGGATTAGAAAAAGTTTGATATCAAATTTCTCTATTTTGCAATTTTTACTGTATACAGCAAAAACTAATACGAAATTTAAGATATACCCACATTATTGTTATTATTATTATATTTATTATTATTATTCAGTTTTGACTTTATTTAGTGACCTACTTTAAGAGAAAGTTAACTCGTAATTTTTGTTGGGAATAATAACTTGGGATCTCATTGTTCTGATGTTTATTTCTGACATTGCAATTTCGCAATTTGACAGTTAGTACTTGAAATAATAGCTGAAAGAATAATAGTAAAAGGTCCAGTGCTCGGAAATTACATAATTAATATCAAAACATTTCTGAAGGGATATCTCAAATACAAATATACCCATATACTAATTCGAGAACCTGTTATTCAATCTTCTCTGTAGATTAAAAAGTTACAATGTAATGAGAAGTCTGATAATGAATAATTGCAGTTACTGTGGATTTCATATAGTAACTTATCAATGATACTGCAACGTTATCTTCTAAATTGTAAATAATTTTCATAACTTTTATTTTTTTATAAGGAAGTGATATTGTAAACTTGAATTCTACTTCTGAATTTCACATAGTTCTACAGTGAAGGCTATTCTAATGAAACATTCATTAACTGAATTCGAAAAATTCCTTTATAAGGTATTTTTTTTCCTTCGGGGTGTATTTGAAAGCATACTCGACGCATATTCGAGAGGTCCAGGGTTCAAGTCCTGGTTAAACCTTGCACATTTTCCTCGTCTCCTACTTAGAAAACCTAATGACTACAAATCGCGACAGAACTAAAAGATAGTAGATGATTCTTCTTCACCGCCAGGATTTCGATTGGTTCCAAATCTTGGCAGATTGGCGGATTAGCAGGATTGAGTTTACTAATCTCTAGTCCCCCATTAAAAACGGGAGTCTGTAAGGTATTTTCTCCCTCCTTTGCACATCATGCCTTCATGGTGTAATTGGACGCATATTCGAGGAGTATTTCAGAGGTCTGGGTTCTGAGTCCTCGTTACGGCACTGCACATTTTTCACGCCTCCTATTTCAAAATAAACTAATATGTCTTCAAATGGCACCCGAACTAAAAGGTGGTGGACCATAATTTGTCATCACCAGGATTTGGTGAATGAGTCGTCTCATCTCCAGTTTCCCTTTAAAAGGAGGTTGTGTAAGGTATTTTCTCCCTCCTTTCCGCATGCTTTCGTGGTGTAATTGGAAGCATACTCGACGCGTATTCGAGGGTTCCAGAGTCCCACTCCCAGCTAGGGCATTGCCTATTTTTCATATCTTCTACTTCAAAAAAACCTAAAGACATTAAACTTTTAAGCCTTGTTTAGCTGTACTATAAAATGTGCATTACAATGTAATATTATCTGTCTATCGTAATTGCATTTTGCTGCGATATTTGAATTTAATATAATTAGTAAAAGCCATTGGGTTTGGAATTGTAAGCAACGTATATCTAGATAAAACAAAAAGCAGAAATTCCGTAGATTTAGATATATATGCAGCTTTTCTTAATAGCAAGTTTTTCATCTCCTGCAACAGTTATCACATTCGTTTTCATTACATTTCGCATTTCGCCCAAAGCAAAAGTACTTATCATTACCCTTTTGAATTTCCAGCAAATATGAAAACGAGCTGTAACATTTCTTTGCTTTTTAAACAAATTATGCATAGCGCAGGTGGTATAAAGTCTCTGTTGTTTCTTGCATGAAGTGACATTTGTTATGGAAATCATCGTATTCTTTTCCTGCAAATAGTGTTCTTCTATTTCAGCTCACTGTATTCTTTTCTGGAAATCATTTTCATTGTTTGTAACCTTTTTTTAATACTCATGTTTCTCGAATTTTAAAAATTTCAACTGATTTTGTCACTTTCAATTTCACTAAAATTATACATAAAAAAGTTAAAGTTTTCCTTCTAAAACCAGGAAATTTTTATGAAAGAGTATTAACTTTTTACTTCCTTATACAATGTAAAGCAAGTATTGTAATCGCGAAAAATTTCTAGTGTCGTATTTCCACGAAAATATCCATTTGACCGCTCTTGGCTCCATTTGAACGATGTTTTTGTGTTACATCTCTACGTGGGAACAGTCGTTTTCCCAAAGCGGATTGTAAAATAAATTCAGAAGAGACACTTTTGTGATGTCTGTATGTACGTACGTATGTATGTGTAAACGCAACGTATTGATTTTTTTAAATATATTTTTCCCCGAGTGGCAACGAGAGATTATTATGACGAAAGTCGAGTTGAACGATAGTATTTTTATGAAGCACACATAGAAATCTTGCATTTTTAGTTGTACCATTTGAATGATATGTAAATAAGGCGAGAATAAAAGATTTATTGCATAAGTGCTGAATGTTTAATAGTTTTAAAAATACTGCCTAAAATATGTTTTCCCATAATTCAGAAGTGTCTAGCTTCTGTTGAAGTTTTTCAAACTTAAGCGTTTACGTTTTAAAATTCAATAGTTAACACATGAAAGTCAAAATTAGGATAACAATTCTAAATCACATGAATACGACAAATTCTGCATGGGTGTAAAAGTTTGTGACATACATGATAAACAACATATATACTGTAAAACCTGTGTGTTCAAATGAACAGTAAATAGTTACCAGATACTCCAACAGATGATTTTAAGTTTTGCGTTGTGATTAAATTTAAAATAATTATTGGGTCCAGTGTTCTAAATTAAAAGTGAAGATATTACAAGATAAGTTAAATTAAATATAGGATTTACTAAGAGATAAACTGACTTAATACAAAATTTTGCATAGGTGAGGGTGGTGGTGTTTCAAAAGTAAAAATAAAATTTTTCATACCGATTTTGACAATGGTAAGGGTACATGAAGATACGTGGATACACAGTCATGGCAGTAGACGTCTACAAAAATTTTCTTGGTTTGCCATTTCACTTGCTTTCTATAAGGAGAGAAAAAAAATTAAAATTAGTTATTGAACTGTTTTGTCATTTTCGTCGCCCTCCATAGGAGCCTTCTCTCATCCATTTCTTCCGACATCATTCTCTAATAACGCCGACAGCTACTCGGGACGAAGCGGCAGTTTTCTAGTCTCGTGACTCCTTCAGTATATTTTCCTTTCCGCCGTCTGCCAAGTCTCTCTCCCTCTCATAGATCGCTCCAAGCCTTTTTCTTCTTTTCGCCAAATACTCGTTTGGCGATCCGAGATGGTACAAAACAGACCAAGCGCCCGGCAACCCCAGGGGAAAGAATGCACACAGGAAGGTGATGCAAGGTAGTTCGAACTCCTGAAGTTGGCGAATAATCGCCTATCCTCCAAGGTCATCAACTTGTCAGCAGAGCTAGCCTCGTCTCGGGGTCCCAATCCAGCATGGAAAAAGCCTGCAAGTAAGCAAATCACCCCGTCCCCTCAACCTTGACGTAGCGTAATATAGGTTGAAATTACCCTCCCCGGCAGGGTGCTGAAGTCTCCATTGATGACAGAGGCTACCCAGACCAATGTCTGGTGGGGCGAACAAAATCGAAAACAAGGTCATAAATCTTGATTTCCCAAAAGGCAACGTAAAAAGTTTACGAAAGAATTAAGGATTTATATTTTAAATACTAATTAATACAAGAGCGAAGAAAAGTACTTCAATTAAAATATAATAATCACATAGAAAAATTTCTTAGGTTTTTTACAACACCAAACACGACCACCATAGTCAGAAAATAAAAAATTACTTCAATCAAAATATAATAATCACGTAGAAAAAATTTTATGTTTTCCACAACACCAAAACGACCACCATAGCCAGAAAATATGGATCCCAAATTTAGCAGAAAAGGGGGCACATTAAAAACTTAATTAAAACTTTAAACACCAACTTGTGTAAACAAAACTTTAAAAGAGCTTTAAAAAATTGACCTTAAGGGTCAACTTAACAAGAGATTAAACATTAAGCAACCAAGTTAAGAAAAAGTATTAACTAAACAAAAATTTAAATAGTTAACTAAACTACCAAAAGTAAAAGAAAAAAATTAATTACTCAAGCAACTTAAAAACAGAGTTAACCAAAACTGTCAAGAAAAATTAAATGACAACAATTACTTTTCAACAAGGCAAAGAAACTTAACTTCAACTACAAAATAAATACAAATTAATAACCTTTAATTCTGATAGCAGAATTAAGTTAAATCATTACAATTAAGACATTTTAATTCACAACTGAAATATGTAATACATAACAATCCAGAACGTTGAAAATTTGCACATGGGACTGCTATAACGTATAGATGCAAACTTCCCTTTCTGGTTGCAATCGGCCACATAATAGAATACAAATATACGTTTATATATACCCACTCTGGTACCCAGCTCGGTGAGCTAAGATATTTTATTCTTATGTGTTTGTGAATTGTCCATTTTTTGCTTTGAAAGTGATTAAATTAAATTGTTCTTATGTTCCGGATAAGGTTTTTATGCCTTTAGTTAATCTGCATGCTATAGTTGTAGAATTATAAACAATTTAAATGTTGTTTAAGTTACACTAAGCCTAAAAAAACCGGAGGCCCGTTTGTTTATATTTTAAACTTGATAGCATAGCGAATTAATTGAGTTTCTGCACCAACTTCACTGTCTTTTTGCCGAATGGAACCGAAAGTTTTGTGCACCGAAAAATATGTCTTTTTTCCTAATTTTAATGGTAAAAATTCGTTTTTTTTAACCGTTTGTAAATCTGTTTGTTGTTTCAGGTTTTTTTTTTTTTTTTTTTTTTTTTTTTTTTTTTTTTTTTTTTTCATTTTACAGTTTTTAATGAAGAGGTTTTTAGATTTTATGTGTTTTTTCTTCGCCGTGACGTAAGAACTGAATTGATTGAATGAGAAACGTATCTTTAATGAAATTCGGGGAAATCAATTTAAATAAAATACCGCAAAAAGTGTACATTAAGGAAGTTATGTGGTATACGCATCACATTTTTTAAAGCATAAAAGCAATGGATTTTGCTTACACTTATCACAGTATATTTATATCTGGTAGCATGTTTACTTAGAGAATAAATTTAGATCTATCTGATCACCAGGTATCTTAAGGCAAAACAAATATTATCAATTTAATATCGCTTTGATATTTATTTTCGATTAAAATTACTCTTTTCTTTATGCGTGGTATTAACGTTTTGTTAAAATTCGGTCGACAGATCTTTTCGAACTTTTTTCAAACGCATGGTAAGTGCAATCAAATTTCAGTATTTCCCAAATAAAGTGAATAAATAAAGACATTTTCAATTTTCTTGTCAGGTAATTATACAATACTTTATAAAACCGAAAATCAGAATATTTCATTAAATAAGAATAACATTTTATTAAACAAAGTTAGAACTTTTAGAATAAAAAAAATTAAAGAAAGCAAACGGGTCACAGAAAAAGTGTTATGTATGCAAGACAAAAGAAAGTAAATTAAGAAATGGGGAATTGATAGTGCGACTCTCTTTGAGGAAGCCTGAGAAAACTAAGAAACTCCGAAACGGCTAAAAATTTAATAAAGAAAAATGTATAAACGTACTGTGAGCTGAACAGATTACAGATGAGAGCGAAACAAAGAAGCGAAGAAAATAATGAGAATTGATGAAAATTTCGAGAAAATTAACTACAGAAGCAAAAAGTGCACTCTGAATTTTAGAAAAAAAAATAAATAAGCACGTAGAAAATTATAATGTAGAAGATCACTAAAGAACTGCTAAGTATTTAAGTCTTAGAATATTTTAAAAGAAAGTTGATAAATTTTAACAGAACGTTGAGTTTAACGAAAATATGAAAAGAAAGTTGATAAATTTAGGACAGGATGGTAGATTCTGGAAACTTAAAACAATAAGTCATAGTGAGGCAAAAATAAACGTACGAAATATTAAAGCTTTTTCATTCAATAATTTTTATGGATTTTCCTGAGCAACATTATCAGTGATAGTTTCAAAAGTTTTTATTTTAATTAAAATTAAAACTCAATACAGGGTGAAAATTATTGAACTATATGTAATAAAACCATCATAACTTCTGAATGGTTTACGTGACGAAGTTCAAACTTGATGGTTGGCCGCGGGGCAGGATGGGAACTAGTATGAGCATGCGCATGCAACTTATTATTGTCGGCCATTTTTTCAAGTGAAAATGTCGCGGGACAGCGTACCTGAGCGTATAGCGCTTGTGAAGGCATATTATGTGAATAATAAAAGCCCGATTGCTGCTCAAACAAAGTTTGCGACGGAGTACAAGCTGAAAGCAACCAGTCCAAGTGTGCTAACAATCAAGAATTTGATTCGCAAGTTTGAGAGTGCTGGTAGTGTTTGTGATGACGGTGTTGCCAATGTCGGTCGAGAAATAAGTGTGAAAATGCCTGAAAACATCGAGAAGACACGCGCTGTGTTTCAAACCAGCTAAAGGAAATCAAACAGACGAGCTGCACAAGAGGTGGGAATCAACCAGGAGACCCTGCGACAAATTGTTGTTTAAGAACTGCATCTCTTTCCAAACAAAATTCAAACCCGTAGGTCATTAAGATCCATGGCCATGGAACAGCCGTTGCCTTTCTTCAACACTATTATCTAGAGATCTGACGAACAAGAAATTTGATGTGAATATGGGTTGGTTTAGCGACGAAGTCCACTTTCATTTGGATGGGTTTGTCAATAAGCAAAACTTACTGACGAACTTGGAGGACTGAGAATACGCATTTCGCGATTGAACAGTCTCTCCACCCTCAACGGGAGATTGCGTGGTGAGCAATGTCCAGTCATGGAATAATCGGTGCGATATTCGTTGAGGATGGTAAGGTGACTACTGAACCACACGCGAAGGTTTTGGAAAATAACTCCTCCCCATTATCCACAGTTCCCCTGGTTTCGACAAGATGTGGTTCATGCAAGATAGAGCTCTTCCCCATCGGACCAAGAAAGTTTTTGATGTCCTGGAGGAGCATTTTGGGGACCGCATTCTGGCTCTCGGTTACCCAGAGGCTACCGGAATGAGTCTCGCTTGGCTGCCATATTTTCCGGATCTGACTCACGTGTGACTCAATTTTGTGGGGCTATGTTAAAGACAATGTATACGGAAATAACTCCAAATCCATTGTTGAGCTTGAAACTGCCATTCAGGAGGTCATCGACAGCATCAATCTTCCGACATTTCAACGGGTCATGCACAATTTTGATATTCGTCTGCGACACGTCATAACCAAAGATGGCAGGCATATCAAACATGTCATAACCTAAATCCGATTATCTGTAGTGATGTTCACATATGGATTAAAGTTTGTACACTCAGTAGTTTTAAATAATTAGTCCAAAGGGATTTAGTCCCGAAGGACTATTACTTTCGTTTTGCGATTTTGCGTTGATTCACTCTGAATGCCCGATTCACTTTTCAAATTGTTGCCACTAAATGTTATCGCTCTGCATTAAATTTTAAAAATGAAAAATCTGCATAAATGTATGCATGTTTCTCGCATTGTGATAAAACCTAGAGCCATCTAATTTTGAATGACGTAATCCTACTGCGAATATGGGCATCTGGAAGCCCTAATTTTGAATTTGAAATTTGCTTTATTATCGATTTTATGTTTTGTAACATTTCAACGAATTTCTGATTAACAAACTAAATGATTTCAAAGCGAGCAATGGCAACACTGTACGGAAAAAAAAACATTTTTATCTCCAGCGCACGAGACTTACGGAAATTCTAAAGATATGTTCATTTTAAAATGATTTTGCGATATTGATTTTGAACTGAATTTTATGGTTTGAGTACGTAGTACATGATATTTAAAAATAAAAAAAAGGTAGCACACGAAACGTTAAAAAACGCGCCTTTGGACGTAATTTAAAATCTGAAATCTTTCAGTTTTTTTTTTGTTTCTTTTTTTACGTTTTATTTCATGTAGTTCAATAATTGTCACCCTGTAAATTATATATCGAGTAAAATCGATCAAGTAAACGATAGACAGTCATCATCTCACCTTGTAAGAAATAATTTTGATCTCGGGCATTTAAAGTTAAAATTCATATATTAATTTTAGAATATGTTTTATGTAACATAAAATGTGTAGATTAGAGGGGGAAATAGCAAAATTAATTTATTTAAATATTTAACCGAGATGAAAGTTTCCCAAAGTCTCCAGTCAATAACAAAAGTAATTTCAAAAACATACATAATTTGGAATCAAATTTTTTTGTCTCTCATAATGTATGCGAAATGCTAATCTATGTAGAGTGACTTCTAAAAGTCAAACACGCGTAGATCAAATCTACAAAAATGGAAAAACTAAAGCCTTGATTAGCAATACGCCTTGATTAACAGGCATAGCAAGCCTTGATTAGAAGTATACAACTCGCAAAAAAAGGGCAGGGTGTACAGATTTGGCGCGAAATCGCCCATTTGACAACATTTGGCTACAAAATTGGCTACGTGACGTAGACGAAGCAAGAACATTCTAGAACTCATTCTTAGCGGTTTTCCTCGGGAATGTTCTCGAAGGTAGGTTAAAGCTATATATACCCTGCCTGTATGCAGCGAAAGTAGTATGTTGAGTTCAGTAGTAATAATTTGAGTTCAGAGATCATCTTGAGAGCAACCGAATCGAGTCGGGAGCTACTCTTTAGTGCTTTTCCGTGAAGCTGTCTTCATCGCTGTACCCTGAAGTCAGTGTTAGTGATTGTTGCAGCTTGTTTTCGACGATTGTAAACGTAGCTTTGGAATTCTCCTGTGTAATACTGTGGAATAAATTGGGTTTTGATTCTTCTATAAGTGTTATCGTCAATTTCTCCAAATCCATAATCCCTTAGAAAGCAACACTATTTTGAACCAAATGGAATAGTTATACCTTTTCAGATGGACACGAAAGAACACCGAAGTGGTGAAACACATCTTAAATGAATACATATCTCTTTAATAAATTTCCCACGCATAATAAAATTCTATATAATTTCGCTCATTCTTCATGCTTAGTAAATAAATAAGGCATAACTGCAACGATTTTTAAATCGCTAAATCTGTACATACAGAGATATTTTATCGTCAAAGATAACGTTCATTACTTAAACGAAACACTTTTTTTTTATTGTGCTAGAGCCTTAAATATTCAAGAGGTTCACTAATTGCAGATTTCCTTTATTCAGACCTTTTCTTTTTTAGTTTAATTACGAAGAAACAATAACTTTTCTTGCAAATGGCAAGAGAGATTAACAAATTTCCACAAATTTTGGAAGATTATTTTTTCTAAATATCTCATTATTAATTTAAAGTCTTAAGATTCAAGACAATTTTTTAAGGTTATTTGGAATTACTTTAATCTTATTAGATTAATAGTTATTCTATTTCAATTATAAGTACAATGATATTAATCACTAAAGCAATTAAAACACGATAATTAAATAACACAAAAGAAGAAACAACAAAATATTAAAGGTTCCATAGGGGGGAAAAGCATACTTGATGTTTAATTGTAGCTAAAACAATGGGAATACGGGGAAAAATATTAAAAATAATTGCATACAATTGATTAACTTTTTTTTCTCATTTAAATTTAAAATGTACTTCTGAATAGAAAAATTCATATACATGTAATAAAATACCCAGGAAAGTATAAAACTTATGTTTTTCATTTTGCCATAATAAAAGCTTAGGCTTAGCTTACTCGAAGATTTCATCCCTTTGAAATGAACAATTTTTATTTCTGTTTTTCAGTGCACATTACAATTAACATTGTCAGGGGTTACCGTATTCCCCAATGCGAGCTCTCTGGTGGGGTAACCAAGCGCATGTTCAGTTGGAAGTCGAAGATTCGCAGTTCAAATCCCGGGAAGGGCATATGTGTGACATGTCAGCATTCTAATTCCACAAAACTTAAGTGTTCCGCAATAGTGCTCCATTAACGTGTGTAGGGCCACTCACATTTTATTAACTGCGTAGCGGACCTTCTGCATTCGTAACTACTTGTATGTGGCCGACTGGGTCTCCTTCCTCTCCCCCAGTCGCTATTTAAAGCGGGAAGAAAGTAAGGAACTATTGCCTTCCACCGTAGTTGCACTCGCGATGTAAATGAGCAGTGTGTTTTCTTCTCCTACGAACCTAATAATTGATGATGATGCTGCCGTGTCAATGATAATGTGCAATTATATAGCTATATATTGCAATGATAGTTTCCCAGCTCTTATTACAAATACGTTCTTCTCTGACCTTAGAGTTGTTTTTTAGTAATCTATATTTCATTGTTATAATATATCCAAATTTATTTTAACTTTATTTACTGAACTTGAAATGTATTTTATCTAGTTAATGTAATACGTCAACGAGTTCGTTAGTACTCTCTTCTCAACAAAACATCAGACAGTTCTATATCTCCCGTTCTTATAGTGATACTGACGAAATTTAAAGTGGTTTTCATGTCTTGAAAGAGCGACTTACAATACGCGTTAAATTTATGAAGAGGGTGGTTCAAATATAGGTATTTTTTCACAAAATCCAACTTTTTCTGAAATAACATAGCAATTTTTTTTTCCTAAAGTAAAAAAAAAATGCGATCACAAAAATTTCGGGGTACCATATGTCAACGTAAATATCCATTTCGACTACTATCGAATGCAACTTTACGATGTTTCTGAGGGACATCTGTACGTAAGCACAGAATAAGTTAGTCTTTTTCCGAAACGAATTAAAAAACTGATTTAAAATCGATTCAGACAAGATTTTTTCGCGGCGCCTGTACGTATATACGTATTTACACTGGTGTGCAAAAATTAAGGACGAAGTCGAAAAATTAGCATATCAGCTGAACGAAGAGGCAGAGCGGACAGAAAGCCCAATCAGGAGATTAAGTAAGGTGATGTACGGTAGCACATGCGCAGATATGCAGGTAGACGTAATGGGGGAGTGTCTGAGTAGTATAAAGCATGTTGTCGGTGTAAGATCAGTATTTCTGGCAAAGAGATTGCACGCTGTATAGCAGTTAAAATCACACCGAGTTGCTGCCTCAGCGAGAAATGGCGAATAATCAATCTGTCTGGATGCTTTTACCCGAGGTCGAATCATTGGGAAGGTTGAGGAAGACCGCAGTGTGACAAGTGTGGCTGCAGAGTTCGGAATTGCTCACAGCATCGTTTCAGGAATTTGGAGACAATTTCAAACTACAGGAACAGCTATCCGGGGCTTTAGTAGTGGTCGTCCACGAGGAACCACACCCGCAGATGACCGGTATATTGCCTTACAGGCCAGAAGAAACAGGCGGCAGACAGCGGGAGAAATTGCTAGACACACGACACAGGCGACTGGACGACCGATATCGCGTTTTACCGTGGCCAGAAGACTGCACGGTGGTGGTCTGTTTGCACGACGCCCTGTACGGTGTGTACCTCTAACGCCTGCCCATCGGAGAAGGCGTTCTCTGTGGTGCCGGGAACACCGGAATTGGAGAGACAATGAATGGGGACGAGTACTCTTTACAGATGAGAGCAGATTTAGTCTGAGTTGCGATTCTAGACACATACACATCTGGAATTGAAAGGGACAGGTATGGAGGTGGCGGTGTTCTCGTTTGGGGAGGCATCATGCTTGGTAGTCGTACAGACCTTCACATCTTCGACGCAGGTTCAGTCAACGGGACCCGTTATTGTAACGAGATTCTTCTTCCATATGTGCGTCTTTTTAGAGGCGCTATGGGTCCGCAGTTCCTTTTCATGGACGACAATGCACCATGTCATCGCACAGTAGCTGCCGAACAGCTCTTAGAGAGTGAGAATATTGAACGTATGGATTGGCCGGCACGATCTCCGGATCTCAATCCCATCGAGCATGTATGGGATTTTCTAGGCAGACGCTTGGCAGCTCGTACCTTACCACCAGTAACGATTCCGGAGCTTCGATTGGCGCTGCAAGACGAATGGGCAGTAATGCCTCAACAACTCATTGACACCCTCATTCTCAGCATGGGCAGACGCTGTGACACCTGCCCAGCAGTCAGGGGAGATCATATTCCCTATTAAAGACCGGATATTTCTTGCTGGACACCCATCACAGGGATGTTTCGGCCTTCAGTCGCATTGCGCTCCGTGCTACTTTTTCAATAAAGCTTCTTTTTGTCCCTCTGATTTCTCTTTTAGTAAGTGTTGCTTACATTAGTCGTGTCCTTACGTATTAGGGATCTTACGAAATTAAATGTGTTGATTTGGAAAGCTTTTGTACAAAGTTATATTGAAAAAACCGTCTCGTCCTTAATTTTTGCACACCAATGTATGTATGTATCTTGCATAACTCAAAAAGAAGCAGCCTCAGAACGTTGGCATTTTGTACATAGGGCTGCTATAATATGTAGTTGTGCACCTCCCTTTTTGGTTGCACTAGGCCGCAGCAAGAGTACATAAATATATATATATAGTATATATATACACATTTATTTTCCACCCATTCCACATATATATATTTTCCTGCGAAATTTTCCATCACCTTAACGTATATATATATGTATATATTTTGGTTGAATGAAGTAATAATAATCCATTAGTAAATATATATATATTTACTAAATTGTCAATTATTACTATTGTTTAATAAAATTACAAAATTAATAAAAAATAATATTACAATATTAAAAATATTAAAAAATTAATAATATTGATTATACTATATATATATATATATTACACCAACTCTGTTATTCAGCTCAGTGAGCTCAGTCTTTTTACCCTTATATGTTCGTAAATTGTGCATTTTTTGCTTTAAAAATTATTGACCTATGTTGTTCTTATCTTCCGGTTACGGTTTTTATGCCTTTAGTTAATCTGCATTCCATAGTTGTGGAATTATCACCAATTTAATGTTGTTTAAGTGCGGGTGAGCTTAATTTATTTTGCCATAGCAGTCATATTTGTTTACATTTGAAACTTAGCAGAATAGCGAATGAAGGCTTTCTGCACCTTCAATGTCTTTTAGGCGAATGGGACAAAAAGGAAACTCTTAGTTTTGGGCATCTAAAAATCTGCCTTCTTGCCTGCTGGCCGAATTGTTTGTTTTTTCGTTAAAACTGTAATTTTAGTTGTAACAGCTGATTTTGCAATTGTTTAAACTGTGTTTGGAGCTTTATATTTCTCTGTATCTCAATTTTTAATGACAATGCTTTGAGTTTTCAAGTATTTTTGCCTTTCCGCAAAGTGAGACCTGAATTAATTGAATGAGAAAATTTTCTCAAATGAAATTCGGGGAAATAAGTGCAAATGAGATGCAGAAAAAAATGCGTCTAATTTAATATTTCGTAAAAGGAGGTCATGTGGTGTACACTTCGATTTTTTTCCCATAAATCGATTCTACCTCTGAGATTATGCCAAAGTGCCAAGTTTTGTAAAAAACAATCAAACGATTATTATTTTTTTTTTTAATATCACCTCTCTATCCTAATTTTTAATTTATGGTAACCTAAAAATAAGTTACCATAAATAAAGAATTCCGCGAAATGAATTATTCCTAGCGCAAACTGAAAAGAGTCCCACAATATAGATTTAAAAATTCTCGCCAAATTTTACAAAATTTAATATTTAGGCATAATTTGAGTGGAAAAGCGAAATATGGAAAAAAAAATTCGGTATATCATTTAAGAAAAGTTCGATTTCATGTCAAAATACCTATGTTAAAATGCTATATATATATCTAATATATCTCCTAAGTCATGCAGACATGAAAAACGCAAGTTAAATTTCATCAATCGACCTAGTAGAACGAGAGATATAGAACTGTTCCATTTTTTGGGGGGGAGGCAGGGGAATTTTTGGGGGGTATAATCATTCGTATATAAATTTTAATAAGGAACGCTAGATAATGCCCATGATTTAACCTGAACACTACACACATCAAGCAGTGACTTAAATTATTTAATGCATAATTATCAAATATTACATTTAAAAACGTGGTAATGATTTGCTGTGGTCATTTTTCACTCTGTTGAAGGCAATATTTATCCATTGTTAAGCGTGATACAATTAACAAAAAAGTCAATTAAATAAGGAATAAAACTTATAGTTAAATTATTATATTAGTTTATCTGAGGAATTGAGACATGATTCCAAAGCCACACGAGCGCACTTACTCATAGAAATGATTAGTTGTAAGATTCGAGGAGGAGCGAAAAAAAAAGTGATAAATTTTCTAAAGTAGAACATTCTTCTACATCTCACAAACAATTTTTTATCTTCTTTTGTTAGCAGCAGTGTACTAAAAAGAACGGCATGTGAATTCAAGTATAGTAGGAGAGAAATCATTCCCTTCGTGTGTAGTAAGGCTTCACGAAAGCATGAAGAATCACCAACATTTGTTTCGCAACAGATAATAAGATGCCAAGAACGAGTGTTGACGGATGAGGGCTCAAAATATCTGTATCCTAAGATAAACGCTGCAAAATCGTGCTTAGAATTCCTGCAGGAAGCTTAAACGTTGCTCTGCGTAAAGAGAAAGCGCGTGCCTCCCAATGTACATCGAGTGATTACATGGCATGAGAAAGAAGTAGAATGTAAGATTGAAAGCACATTTAACTCTGGAATTGGCTGCTGTAGTAAACTGTATGTACTCAGCATATTGACTAGAAATTACTGATGGAGGTGAAGTAGTTTGATGCATTTTAGAATTTTTAGGATTTTTTCCCCGAATTTCTCCAAACAAATTGGAAAAAAAAACATCGTGTAAAAGCATATTAATATTGCAAATTTTTATATGCAAACAGACTACACATCTTGGGTTTACAATATATTGTAAGAGGGGAGATTATTCTTTCAACGAAGGGATAATTCTAGATTTCAATTAAAGTTATTTTTAGGTATTTGCTGTCAATATGTTGCCTCCATAGATGATGATTATGATGATGAATACTTGCCTTTTCCCTTCGACGCTCATTTTCAAATGTTTTTCAGAACGCTTTTCAATACATTCAAGTCTTAAACAGAATCATATAAGAAAAGCGCAGAATATTTTGCTTTCACAGTCAAACATGTGCAATTCACGAAACTTGTCCTGAAACTCCTCTGGAGACGTGCAAGCATGCGTCCTCTAGCAAACATGTGTTTTGAGCACTTCAATAAATTTTAAGAAATAATGCCATTTCAAAACATAGCAAAATAACAGATGTTGAACGAATAAGCATCTATTCATGAACATGCAATAAATGACACTTTAGTAAAACAAGCGATCAACAACTTGTGATTCTACTTGGTTTAATTCGCTGAGCGAAATCTGAATCCGAAGGAACAAGAATGTATGTCGAGCTGGGATTTTTCCTCTTCCACAGTGGCCAATCTTTAAGTTCAGAAGTAGTGGCCATTTTATTGTAGAAGCACCTAATAGGTGATCGCTGTTGCCTCCTATGAAGTAACGGGCAGTTGGAACAGAGCCTTCTCCGGGATTCGATACCGGGTCCTTTGGTATCACAGTCGGCTCCCCAACCACTTCACCGTCTGGGTGGCTCCTGTTACTTTTCTAAAGTTTCCTTGTTTGTTTAATGCGTCTTGAAGACAAAAGGCTTACCAGAACTAAGATTATGATAATATATAACTAAGAACATTCTATCTTCGATTGTTCATAAGGATTAGTCATCGTATCGCAGTTATTAGCAAGTTCTATATTAATTTCAATATAATTAACAATTGTTATTTGCATTGTCAATAAAAAAGGACATTGCAGAATTTATCATAAGCAATTATTGCAACTACATTCAGCTAATCTTAAAATGCATTATTGATGTTGTTGTTGAGACATACCTTACTTCTAACATCAAAAGAAGCCTACGAAATTCATCGTGGCAAGGGGTGCAAGAACGCATCTGTCGTTGGCACCATATGGGTGGCACCATACCGAATAGCACGACTTCGCTCAATTTTAATGCAGAGCGGCCTTGAGCACGGGTGCGAGGGTCTCCTACCAATAACCTCTCGAGAGGAGTTTCAATTCGCCTCCTATTTAGAGTACCCCTATGCCACACAGACAATAGAGATTTACAAACATCCATGCCTTCTCCGGGAATCAAACTCGGGCCCTTCGATTCCACAATCAGCGTCGTTCACCGCTATCGCGAATGGGAGGGAAATACTTTATTATTAGGCATAAGAAATTGAAACGTTATTGGCAGGTATGAATTTAGGTACTTTTTCCTGGTATGGGAAACTTGAGAATTATCTATATAACAGCTACATGATTGTTAAGTAACGTTGAAATTCGTTTGGAAATATCAATAATTAAGCTATTAAAATATTCATTTACCCTGTAGAGACATTAGGTTATTTAGAAGAAGGAGACATGAAACATGAGCAGCGCCTCCGCCGGGAATACGAACCACGGACGTCTCGGTTACGCGTCGAGTGTGCTGACCACTACACCACGAAGGCATGCGAAGAAGATGGGAGAAATACCCTATATACTCCCCCTCTTAAAGAGCGACTGGGATTTTGGGGACCCAGTCGCCATATCCCGGTGGCGAAGAATCATAAACCACCAGCTTTTTAGTTCGGGTGCAAGTGTAGAGACATTAGGTAATTTAGAAGCAGGAGACATGAAAAATGAACAACGCCTTCGCCGGGAATCGAACCACGGACCTCTCGGTTACGCGTCGAGTGTGCTAACCACTACACTACGAAGGCATGCGAAGGAGACGGGAGAAATACCTTTTAACCCTTACCTGTCTTAGGTTCATGGATTTCATGAGAAATTGTAACGCTTTCTTAGTTCGCCAGCATATTTTTACGTTCTAAATTTCTTACTGACGTGCCTTCTTCCATATAAAGGAACTATAATTGCAAGGCGTCATAAAAATGAGATGGGGGGTGCAGTTTTGGCAAATCAGTCACGTTCTTAATGTCTTATTTGTAGGCTATTGGGAAAAAGTACTCTTCAAATATTCCTCATCACGTTATTTCTTCTTAGTTGTAAACATTTTTAGTTAAATCATTGCTAGTTCTAGAAGACTTCTAATATAAATCTTACGAGTAAACTCTAATATCCGATAACTGCAAATTGAAGCATTTGATGTAAATTGACGGATTACGTGTTGTTATGTTGAAAGCTAAATACAGAGTCAAGTAGATGCAGGTATATATTCAGTTATACTTTGATGAAACATTTAATAATTTCCACTGAGTAAAATGCATGTTCCTGGCGGATAATAACACAGTAATTACATGTATTTTAATGCAATTAATCTCATTCGTGATCTTTGAATTCTGTCCTTAGCTACCAAAAATATTACTTTCAGCAAATAAATGAAAATTAACTACTAATTCCTTGTTCTGCTGACATAGAGGATATACGAAGTTCCGACTCTTGAGAACGAATTAATTCAAATCATCTTCATTTTTCTCTAACAGAATGAGCTTATCGATTCTAATTCCCGTTATTTTTAAATAATACTTAACTACGTATAGTTTTCCGTAGGGAAACTGGAAGAACGAAGGCAGAACTCTCGCAAAATATTATTAACTGTTTAATAAATTAAGCTGTAAGTTTCGCCGTAAGTTTACTTGTAAAGTATACTTTGATACTTTTGCAAAGCTTTTAAATTTAATTTTTATATATTAAGAATGATCTTGTATTACGAAATGAGCTGATGTTCTTATCTCAGCTTTGGGAATACGACTTAGTGCTCGTGGAGAATGAGAGAACACAATCGTCAATCGGACCAGTAGAGAATGAGCATGGGATTACATTTAGGATATTTTGGAATTCACTGCTTCATACGCAGCATGGAATTACAATAAAGGAAAACTTGTTAAGAAAAGTTAAAAATTTGAATATTAAACAATTCTAAGTATACTACAAAAAAAAGGGGGGCTGTTTTATCTCTTCCATTCTACTGGTCCGATTGACGAAATTCAATTTGCGTTTTTCATGTCTCGAAAGTGCGACTTACGATATGTATTAGATTTATATATAGCATTGTTCTAATATAGGTATTTTGACACAAAATCGGACTTTTTCTGAAATGACGAGCTAATATTTTTCCATATTTTGATTCTACGACTCAAATTATGCCAGAATGCGAAGTTTTGCAAAGAAAAGGAAGGGGAAGTTTTTTTTAATTAGCTCCTCAGTGTTAATTGAATTTGGTATATATTTATTAATATCTCATTTTTTGAAACTTGTCTGGTTCTTACTTTCATGTTTAAAATTTAGGTTCATTCCAAAAAATATCACCAAATTTTTATGATGTTTCTTTTTAAATTTGTATTTTTAAATAATTTTTATAAACTTTTCGAAAAAAAATTTGAATTATAACCTATAACATTTTTGCCATCATCTTAAAGCGGATGTATTTCTAAGCATGCCTTCAAAAAATTATGGTTTTATATGCAAAATTTCCTAAGACGTATGTGAATTTACATTTTAACGAGTTGTGAAATTTCACATATCTATTATAAGAGATAATAACGAAA
This sequence comes from Stegodyphus mimosarum, assembly GCA_000611955.2. NCBI lineage: Eukaryota > Metazoa > Arthropoda > Arachnida > Araneae > Eresidae > Stegodyphus > Stegodyphus mimosarum. The sequence goes on from KK116626.1 coordinate 46,680, forward strand.
ATGTGGTTTACGAACTTTGTTAAAATTATTTAAAAGTATGAACGATGACTTTTTTCCCGCTCGGCGACAATTCAAAAAAGAAAAAAAAAGTCTGAAAGGTTTCAGATTTTAAATTACGTCCAAAGGGACATTTATTTAACATTTTGTGTGTTACCTTTATTTGTTAAATACCATGTTCTTCGCACTTAAACCATAAAATTCAGTTCAACAGCAATATCGCAAAATAATTTTAAATTGTTCATATCTTTAGAAATTTCGGTACACGCTATCAAGCGCTGGAGATAAAAATGTTTTTCTGTACAACGGTTGTATTGCTGGCTTTGAAATCTTTGAGTTTGTTAATGAAAAATTCGTTAAAGTTTTAGAGAATATTGTTACGAATTTCACATTTATTTGGCTATTTGTTTAGAACTGTAATTAAAATTCCTTTTTATTTTCCCGTGCAACGCACGCAGATGATTTTTGAAGAGAAAGCTACGTCAAAAAAAAATAACCAACAAAGAAACATAAGCACTAAATTGAAAAGTGATATGCCGTTTCTTGTGAAACAACACAAAACGCCCAAACGAAAGTAATAGTCCTTCGGGACTAAATCCCTTTGGACTAAAAAGGAAAATATGTTGCCATAAATTAAGAAGTTTACCAAGTGAATTACTTTTGGCGCAAACTGAAAAAAATCTTTCAAGATAAATTTTTGAGTGTCTCCGTAAATTTCTCACCAAAAAGTCCAAAATTTAATATCTAGGCATAATTTGAATCGTAGAGTCAAAATATGGAAAACATTGGTATGTTATTTCAGAAAAAGTCCGATTTTGAGTCAAAATACGTCTGTTAGGGCAATGCTATATATAAATCTAATATACTACCTACGTCGCGCTTTCGAGAAATGCAAAACGCAATTTGAATTTCGCCAATCGGCCCAATAGAAAGGGAGATATAGAACTCTCACCATTTTTTTTTCCTTGCCGTGTGCATAAATACAAAAAACCAATTTATAATAAACTCCCAGCTGTATGTTTCTCATTTTCTCGGCTATCTTCTTTACTCAATGATTTCCACGGGTCATGACGTGAGGAATAAGAAAATAATTCTCAAGTAAACTCACTCACAAGAAGCAGTTTAAGTAGAAAAAATAATAATTAGGTAAAATTATCTTCCATTCACCATACTGAACTTTAAAATGCTAATGACATTTTGGTCAATCCAAGAAATCGATTTTTCCTCATGCCTCTTCGCAAAACCTAGGGCCTTCTTCGGACAATATCATCCCACCTTTTATTTGCTTATAAGCTATATTTATAGAATTTTTATCAAGGAAAATGAAAAACTTTCTTGTAAAACAAGGGATTTCTTTTTTTAATTATTAGATTAAAAATCCTCATATGAAATACAGTAATAGTTTAAAAGTTATATATTAAATAATTTAGAACACAATCTGTACGTACTGCTATCGGTATGGTGCTCAAGGCTACTGACAACGACTGGCGCAATTCTGTACTCACTGCCAAGATGAATTTCGTGGTCTCTGAATGACAGCTTTAACTTCAGCCTGCATTTACGACGCTTCATAAGCTAAGAATTGCGATTGCTGTGGAACATGTTTCTGCAGAATTCTTTTAGAACTTTCACGGACAGTAGAACAATCTTTGCCAATTTGTCTTTACTGGGGAGAAAATTACATTTTCTATTCGGAAATTAATTTTTCTTAAACTGCTTTTTAAGTTAGTATGTTTGTGTATGTGTACTTATTTTAAATCAGTTTTTTGAACGCTTTATATTTATGCAAAGTTACTAAAATGATTTTATTGTTGCGCGAGTGTGATGAATGATTCATTTCATGAAATCTGCATATTGGAAAAAATGGTTACAAATTTCTTAGTTCTGTCTAGAAAATAACCCGATTTGTACATATATTCAATAATCATCTTCGAACTTTTTTCCTCAGAATATTTGTATCATTTATAAGTATGAAATTTAAACGTCCTTTTTAATAATTGATATTATGCCGATCAGAAAACCATGTATAAAATCAAGCAGTTTATTGAGTTTTAGAAAAGTAACACTAAGTGAGGATGCTTGTCTTAATGAGGGCATGCCTTTGTAGAAAATAATTTAAGAGAAATCCGTGATTCACGTTAAATACGGAGAAAAGAAGAAATTTTACCATGCAGCTGGATTGTGGTATCAGTGTTCAGCGAATTGGCCGCTTTTGGATTATCGCTGAAATCGCAGGAACAATTATAAGAAATATTCAATGGAAAAAGCACAGTTAACTGAAGTTACAGCTTCATACGGATATCAAGAAACATCAATAGATAAGTTTGAGAATTTTGTTAGGAACATCCCGAGAAGGTTTCTTTACAGTTAAAAACAAAGGTTTTCTAATTTAACATATTTCTAATCAAAATCGCTGAAACAACCTTGTATTTGGCGCACATTTATTAAAACACTCAATCGATTTCAAGGACAGCTACGGGTCCCTCCTCATCGGGAGAACGAAATTCTAAAAAGGGAAAGCAACCTCAGTAACGGCATTTTATACCCTTCGGTAGTACCTTGCGTGAGGAAGCAGCGCCATCTATCGGTAAAAATAATAACCAAGAATTATGTTAATAGAATTTTAAAACCGTTAGGAAGGACTGGATTGAACTTAAAATCATTCACTAAACATGCTAAATCTTTGTGAATATGAAAAGCCTCAAGAAAATCCAATTCACCAACGGAAGAAGCTTTTTGGATAATGTTTGCAGATCCAAAGTCAAAATTATAATTAAATTACCAACTATAATACGCTATTGAAGACTTGTTAATTTCGTCCTTTAGGACATAAGATTCATGTTCCTTTATACGAAACTTTAACGCTCTTTTTGTTTGGCCAGTATATCTCAAGCCATGTTGACACGATATACTATAAATTCCCCAAGAATTAAAGTCAGAAACGCAATCTTTTAGAGTCAAACCGTGAATTTTATTGACAGGGGAGAAACTGACTTGAAAATTGAATTTCTGGAGAATCCGTGCAACTTTATAACTAACAGAAGAATAAAATGGAAGCACGGCAAAGTGATTAATATTATTTCTAACAGTGAAATGTCTTCTTTGATGGGAATTTGAATATTTTGTAACGGCTTTATCAATGATCACGGAAGAAAACTGAAGTTTCAGCGATTGTGTTTCAACTGTTGTTTCAGCGATTTTGATTGTCACTTTGATGTGCTTCTTTTATATTCTAATGTTTCTAAATGTTTTCAAATCTTTCCTGTGTGCTTTGAAGTGTACAGAAATTTTTATGATTTTTAGTCTTTTTAATTTTTTTTTCCTATTTCGTCTTACGCGTTTCTTGCACTTGACGGAAGTAAAAATAATACTTTAATTGACTTCTTTTCCTTTTCAAATTATTATTCACGACATGAAATAATGAAGGTATTTTAAACTTGCTAATACATCGTGAGTTAATCATGCAGTATACAGTCTATTGTATTTAATTATTTATTTATTTATTTCTCAGACGGCGCCACTAAAATGCTTTTTTTAAATTCAAACATGCGACAAATTGACGGGAAAATAAATAATTAAAATAATCAATTTTAGCATACCATATAAAAATAACTAACTGATTAAAAGCAGTATATCACATTCTACATGATTACCAATCTTGAAATTCGTATGTGATTGTTTTAAAAATGGTTTATTGTTGCATCTTTTTAAGTACAGGAAAATGTGTGCACCAAAGCAGCATTAACATGTTTCCATACATTAGATACATTTAATTATAATTTTCAAATGGCCAAAAAGAAAGAGAAAAAATATCAGTGTTATGAATTTTTTGAATGAATTCTGCTACTGTAATCATATTCAAAAGTCAAAACACAGCATTTTTTTAATTATTCCCATGGGAATTTTTTTATCACGCTTGCATTTGCATAGGTATTTTTTCTGATTATTTTCAGCGTTTTTTTAATTTAATTTTCTTGCCTTCATTTAATTTGATTTTTTTTTCTTTTTTTTTCCTAACCCCCTTACTTTCTTCTGATTAATCGCATTTTATTTGTTCTTTCAGTCTAATCATCTTTCATTACTCAAAGCACAAACTATTAATGATTGGTGAAAACTCATCGCTCAGTGTCTTCGTTATGAATTATTTTGTCATTGTTATGTATTACATTCAATTTTGCATAGTAATATCTTAAGGCTTTTAAAACAATTAGCTATTTTACTTTTTTTTGTCTGTGTGTTCTCTATCGTTATATAATAGTTGAGAACACAACAACAATTAAATAAATTACAATGAAAATTATAGACAATCAGACGGTTAAGGTTAGGAAAAGACAGTTCAAAGTTCTTATATAATGCAAAATTGCTCAAAAAATATTACTATTATGTACAGATTTAAATAAAAAATCATGTATTTTTAAAGTAAAAATTAAAATGTAGCAAATTCTTTAGGAAGGCCTGAAAGTTTTACAAACAGTGAGGAAATGTAGAACAGTGTTACTGAATCTTATTCAATAATTTAAAAAATATAATAATATAAAAAGTATAAAAATCTGACAGCTTTCAGATTTTATATTACTCACAAAGGGGAGATTTTTTTAACATTTTGTGCGTTACTTTTATTTATTAAACATCATGTTCTTCGCCCTTAAGTCACATAAAATTCAATCCAACACAATATCAGGAAATATTTAAAAGCATCATATCTTTAGGATTTCCGAGGTCTCGCGCCCTGGCGATAAAAAAGTTTCTTCGTACATTTCCTCGATTTGAAAATACCATTCCTTGCTAAAATCTTTGAATTTGTTAAATAAAAATTAGGTAAAGTTTTACAAAATACGAAATATATAATAAAACAAATTCGAAATTCAAGCATCCAGGGACCCACGTTCGGGTGGAGGATTATGTTATTCAAAATGTCATGGCTCTAGGTATTGTCATTTTTTCACAATGCGTGAAACATGCATACATTCATGCAGAATCTTTTCCATTTAGTTCCTTTAAATGAAATATAGGGCTATAATATTTGGTGGCAACAATTTAAAAAGTCATTCGCCGTTTATAGTGAAATGCCATAAAATGCCGTTTTGAAACTGATAACCCTTCTGGGTTACCGTCTCTTTGGACTAAAAAGCTATGTAATTTTCAGGAATGCAATTATGGAAAAAAGTTCTCATAAGCTGTTTTCCATATACATAAATTTAAGCGTTCATTTAAATAATTAGTTAAAGCGAATGGGATTTTTGTGTTTTCATTCAATTCTGAAAAACTTTCAATAATTTAACAGTTGAGAAACTCTCACAGTTTAATGCATTTAAAAAATTAATGCTCATTAAACTATTGAGCTAATTTATTAAAGTAATTAAGCTAATGAGAATTAATAATTTAACACGACTTTTATTTCTTTGGTTGACAAGTTTCGAATTTTAAAATTAAAAATAAATACTGTTTTATAAATAATTTACTAAATATTCTAATTAAACTAAAATGCCGCATACGTCTAATGTAATATTAACTGTAAATATATAATTTCCATTCAGCAGTTATTTAAATAATTATTTGTTGACACGATAAGCAATTAGTTATTTAACTTGGTTCTGACGAACTGACTGAAATGTTTGTTTCAGTAAATTAAACTAACACTTGTTTACTCTTTCAACTATTTTCACTTTTAATCTGGATTCATGGCTAATTCTCATATTTTATTATTAAATGTTTCGAAGAGAGTTTCAAAATAAATTTTATGCAAATGTTTAATACATAATGCTGGTTCTGTCGTAATTTAAAACTAAATTTAAATATAGTGCGCTGAAAAATGAAAATTAAAATTAGAAAAATTTACTGAACGACGGAAGTCTTATTATTTCATTATTTCAATCTATCATTTACCCGTAAGTTTAATTTCAGGTTTCATTGCAACAGTTTAATTTGATACTTCCTGTATATACTAGATTGGATATTTGCATTGTCGTAAAATTTTGTATATATATATGCAGGATTACAAGATCAAGAGCACGAGATAAGTATAAAGTAAATTTATTACGAAATTACTAGTATGAAAGAAAGATAATAAAAGATCGGATGATAACATGATAAACTAACATAACTACAGGTAACGATAACCCCACGACTAAGAATATTCCTTGAATTGTTCATATAATAATCAACAGTTCACAGTTTGGCTTATCTTGTCGAATCTCGAAAACAAGATCAGGATTCCCAAATGCTGGTGGGCTCTATAACACCACTGGGACATCATCCCTCCTCAAACTTCCTGGAAGGCAAGTCAACGTCAGCTTACAGAGAACACGTCTGTTCTCTTCCACGTTTGGAACTCGTCTGCTCCACACCACCTCTGGTACTCCTCTGAGTTGTTTTGCGTTGCGCTGGGCTGGCGGCAGATGACTTCACCTCGCTGGCGTTTATAATTTCCCACAATATATGTATATATATATAATTTATTTTTCATTAGATTATTAAATATGTTTCGTGCGTACGAATTCGTAATAGACTGAATAGTCCGATAATAGGTTCATAAAATGTATTCTTATCACAAGAAATATATCAGAAAGCTGGGATTTTCCTCAGAGATATTCGTATCAGTGTTCACAATATCACACAGTATAATTAGTAGCTACACTTCAAACTAAAAAAAAAAAAAAAAAAAAAAAAAAAGCAAGACAAAGCGCATCTAAAGAAAAAGCTAATCTCAGTTGTCGCCGAACTAGACAACTCGTAAACAGCAGTAACTAAGCAATGTAACTGAGATGCTTCAATTGCTTAGTTACTGTTGTTGCCGGCTTTTATAGTTTTCAACCGGTCGCGAGAAATTTTCAGTACTTTCTGCTTCTCGAGATTTCTGGAAAGCAATAAGAAGATGGAACTACTATTACAGCCAACATAGTAGTTAATTACATTTATTCAATTTCAATAAAAAATACCGAGATATCCATTTATAGAATTTCGTTGGTTGCAATATCGCTTTTAATTATTAAGTTAAAAGCACGTGCCCCTGTATTCTTATTTTTTCGGCATAGCTTTGTCTTAAAATTTGTCTCGCGCTGCATTGCACGGGGAATACGAATACAAGAATTTTAATTATAATTATACCAAAATTACAGATCTAAATATAAAATTCGTAATAATATATCATCTCCTTTGAAAATAAAGTAGTTAGAATCTTATTGAAATGAATTTACTCGTAACCATATTTAAAATTGAATTATTAAAAGTGAAAATGTAACCAACAAACTAAGTAATTATCTTCGTTGACCGGAAAGACTTTTCAAGGGGAACAAACTAATTTCTGATCAATCAACAACAAGTAATAGATACGAAGGTGTTTCATCTTTTTCTCAAGTAAGAATGAAAACTAAAATGGCGGTTCTGTTTAACTTGAAATTCAATCTCCTGAAAGGAATATATAATTATTATAAGAGTTTTATAAAAAACTCATTTTTGTAACAATTATTATGCTCCTACCGATCTGAAATGCAATCTTCTGTTAAGAATATATAAATATTATAAGAGTTTTGCATAAAAAAACTCCTTCTTATAATAATTATATATGCCCATTAGAAGATTGCATTTCACCTTAAACAGAACCGCCAGTTTCTTACTGCTCCTTAATAAGCAATTTCAATAATTTTAACTCAGTCTTACTAAACAACTTTTTACTTTCTTTGCACTAAGTAAAAAGGAAGTATTGTAATCGCGAAAAATTTCGGGTATCATATTTCAACGAAAATATCTCTTTCGCCCGCTATCGAATGCAATTTAACGATGTGTTTGCATGACAACTGCAAGCAAGGACAGAATAAAGAACTCTTCCCGGCCAAAAAAAAATATAAAACTCATTTAATATGGATTTCGAAGAGATTTTTTTCGTGGGATCTGAGCGTACGTACGCTCGTACGTATGTATGTATGTATCTCGCATACCTCAAAAACGAATAGCCTCAGAGCATTGAAAATTTGTATATAGGACTTCCATAACATGCAGATGTGCACCTCCTATATTTGGTTGCAATTGGTGGCATCAAAAGTATATAAATATATGTACATATATATATGTATATATATATACATCTCTATATGTATACATATAGAGAGCTTAAAATGTTTTGTTCCTTTTGATAAAAGAAACAAAGAGAAATACTGAAGATGTACGTAAACATTTTGATATCAATATTAAAAATAAAACATATAATATATATATAACATATAATATATATAGCATATAATATATATATCCACTCTGTTCCTCGGTTCAGTGCGTTCAGTCTTTTTATTCTTATATGTTGGTAAATTGAGCATTTTTTGCTTTAAAAATAATTAAATTATGTTAATTAAAGCCTAATCATTTTTCCCATGGCAGCCATATTTGTTTGCATTTGAAACTTAGCAGAATAGTAGATTTGTTGCAAACTAGAGAAACTAAGTTGCGCAACAACAAGCATAACGCCTTCTTTTATTATTGCGAATTAAATGACGCTTAATCCATTCCGGAATTTATTCGAGGAAACAAGTTTTTAAGATCTACGTCGTAATTTTTAATTAAGATATTTTTAGTTTTTATGTATTTTTGCCTTGTCTCGAAGTGAATCAATTGACTGAGAAATACTGAATCTTCTGTGAAAGCCGTTACTTTTTTGTTTGTTTGTTCAGTTTCTTTCATACATCGTTTTAGATTTATTATAGTATTTGAATAGAATATATGGCAACGATTAGAATTCTACAGATGATATATTTTTATGCATTCTGATTTATAAAACGAATGAGATGTAACGCTGTTAAATGAACCTAAGAAAAAATGCGCATAATTTAATATTCTGTACAAGCAAGTTATGTAGTGTACACATGTTTTTTTTTTTTTTATTCTTGAATCTTTGAGAAAAACACGAAACACTTACCCATATATTAATTATAGTTAATTGTTCAGACATTAATTTATTCCGCTTGAAAAGTCAACTAATTTCAGGTAAATGATGCTAATTATTTAGTTTGCTGGTTGCAATATCGCTTTTAATTATACCATTTAATAATTCAGTTTTAAATATTCTAATGAGTAAATCCATTTCAATATAATTGTAACTACTTTATTTTAAAAGGAGATAATATATTCAATAATCTGCTAGAAAATAAATTATTATTTCATTACTTTGCAGCATTAGCGCAAGTATTAGACAATTTATTACGAACAATTACCTTGTTTACTTAAATCTCTCTCTATATATATATATTATATATATATATATACTGCTATAATATATTAGATTTCATTTTCTATTATTATGCACTTATTTTTATTTGTTTTTCGCCGCGTTGTTTCATACCTTTTTATTGAAATTTGTATTGCATATTTTGTATGTATTTTGTAACGTATTTTATTTATTTGTAATAAATACATATTATGTCTTTAATTGATTTATTATTTTTAAATGTGTCCATTTTACTTGGGTAAATGTTTTGTACCCTTGATTTATATCGGCTGTTAAATTCTTATGAATATTGGCATGAAACTCACTCGGCCAGTTCTAAAGGCTGTTTAACATTTATAAAGTATGGTATTCTTAGAAAACATACACTATCGACTTTAAAAAAAGGCTGTTGAAGAATTATTTTCAAGTGTTATGATTGCAAAGAAAAAAGTCAAAAGAATGGTGTATAAGATCCTTTTGTTTAAACACAAAGAAGTTATCATGACCCAACTTGGGTTTACACAAGCCAATACGTAACTTAACTTGAATACGGAATGTTGAACTAAAATGTAGTAAGGTTAGCTTAACAGCTCACAAGATAAAATGACGCGCAGAAAGGCTTTGATTAAAAAGAAACTGGTGAGGCAAGCCTAATGGCTAAAACCACTCAATGCTACAGAAACACATCTCGCTATTAAATCATGGTAACAACGTGTTCTCAAGTACGCAGAACACATTCTCAAATCAACTATCCGAAAGCTTCGCTTAAATAGCGCTCTTTCTCCCTCAATCTCAATAAACGCTCGCTACCTCATTTACACTAGTGAAATAAATTAAGAGAATTTTCATATTTGATCTACCGTCTCCAGAACTACTGGACATATTTTAATAAAATTTGGTGTGAACTTAGGTTGATATAATACAATTAAAATAAACATTCAACCGTTATAACAGACACACATGCTTGTGTGTAACACTTATGGGAGTCTGAAGCTCTGAAACAGTAGTTGCAGAAGACACAAATGAAAGGGGTTATTAGGGGGTATGGTCCCGTCTTACAGTCATACAGGCCTCGCAGCGTGATACCATATTGCAAATAATGTATTTTATCACTGCCTGTGGCAATTGGTCCCACGCATTCAGCAACGCTCTTTCAGTTCCTGGATGGTTCTCGGAGAGGTGCTGCGAGTTGCAATTGCCCTCTCCAGAGCGTCCTAGACATGTTTTATAGTGTTGATGTCTGGAGACCTGTCTGGCCAATCCATCCGGCGAATATCCTCACTCTGGAGAAATTTGTGGAGCAGAAGAGCTCTATGTGGCCTCACGTTATCGTCCCATAAGATGAACTTGGGGCCCACTGCGACCCGGAAAAGGCAAACATAGGGCTCCAAGATCTCATCCCTATACCTCACACCAGTCACAGATTCTCTGTCAAAGACGTGGAGAGGTGTGCGGCTATTCGGGCAGTCGTGGCTCTTGGGCAACCTTGCCCAGGCTTTCTCTCGATGGATCCAGTATCCTAGAACTGTTTCCATAGGTTACACACAACCCTGGGCGTTAAATTAAACTGTCTGCATATCTGGACTTGCGATTGGCCTGCCTCTAGCCTCTCCACAATTCGCCACCTCATTCCATCAGCTAAACGTTGGTGATTACTCATTTTTACTGTTCCCATGTGAATTTAACCGATTGCTGCAAGATAACACCAAGAAATTCGCCGAGGTGTGCTAGCGAACGCAATTCGTCTTACCCTCCACGCTCTTATAATGTCTATTTTTCTGTTGGCTCTGCCTACACACAGATGTACGCTTACGTATTTGACGTACAAGATTTGCATTTTTATCTAGAAGCAGTGGTTTTACTTTTAGTTCGGTTCTTTACATGCAATTCGATAAAATATGCAAATTCTCTTAATTTATTTCACTAGTGTACATTCTGGCGTGAAAAGTACGGGTGAAAAGAGAAGGAGAGAAAAGTACATAAAATGAACTGTTAGTTAAAAGTAAATAGATAAATACAAACACAAACTAATTCTTTAAATTCGAAGAGCATAAAGGCCATACATCACAAGATAAAGAATTCTGAAGGTTAGCGTTTAGCGCCTGAAGGACTTTTGTTCGGGATCATTTATAACGATATTTGCGTCGACAATTACTCATTTATTAAATTCATTTTCATCAGAACTTAGGTGGCTTCATATCATAAATTTCTCATTCCAGATATTCATTTTCACTTTCTAAATGATCTATAATACATCATAGCTTAACTAATCATCCTGATTTGCGGTTTGACTTTTATAACAGAGGGTTTGAAACTGTGGAATGTTGGGATGGTGGGAATTCGGACTTAAGTGTACTGATTACTGTTGCTTATTTCAACCTCGCCTACAACCTCGGATTAATTTAATATTTTTTTTTATATATTTACTACGTAGACTGGAAACATAGGTCACAGCCAGCAACAACAAAATATGATTCGAGTAATATATTTGAATCCCTTGTAAATTGTAAATTTTCGAAGCATATTTTAAATAAATTTTCAAACGAACATTCTCTAAAACTGAAAAAAAAAATAGTTCCGTCCGATTTACAAAATTGTTTTATTCAAATAAATGAAGAGAAACACTTATAATTTCGTTCAATAATAGAATAAAAGATTTCATATTAAAAAGCAAACCTAATATTGTAAGGTTTTAGTTAAACTAACAAAGTTTTATTTTAATTTATACTTTTCTATCTGTTCTCATTTCAACTTCCCATTAGAATAAGCGCGCGTTTCAGCTTTATGCTAATTTGAAGTGGAGCCAAGTTCTATTTAAACGAAAGGTAGAAACCTTTCAGTGTGAGAGAGCTTTTAGTCTCAGACCACTGTTACTCTATTCGACGTTCGCCTGACCAGCTAGTATTTAAATTCTAAGCCATAGCGCTGTTACGCTATTACTTATTGAAGTAATTCTAAGTGCGTCAGTATTAGTTAAATCTTGCTACGCACAACTTAATTTAGAGGCCAATCTCGCGTTATAGCTCTGTGAGCAACGAGTACTTAATTTCTAATTAGCTTTAGTTTAAATTAAATTTGATTGTTCAATTTAGACCCAAGTGGCGGTTATTATTTTCTGTATCCCTCCCGAGTTGGAAAGTGGCTGTACATAATTTTTGTTTAATAAAAGAGGATTTTAAATCCCTCTGAAGCGTAGTTATTCTACCACTTATTCACAGTATTCTACCACAGAACATAGCTGCATTCAGCTCCCTGTTCAAGATCAGGATTTCACGTTTCACTAAGATGTTTGCCAAGAATATGCACCGAACACTCAGTCCTGACAATATAACAAAATTATAATGTTTTATTTACATAATTTTAACCAATTTCATTGCAAAAAGTAATTAAAATTTTAGTACGGTCTACAACTGCCTCATTAACGTTGCTTTCTAAGAATTGTAGTGCCCAGGTATTCCCACCATCCAAGCATTGGAGAATTGCAAAGCTAATAATATCGACACTTTCAGCATATTCATTTTTAAATTCAACTAAATGTCTCTTACACTTTTGCGATAAAACAAATGTGTAAATTTTTATAATTAAAGATTAAACAGACCAATTTAATCTTTAAAAATAATTCAATTTCTTTTACAAAATTCAAAATTATGCTTAAGTTTACATTTAGATAAAGTCTCATCTCAGTGCGAGGTATTAATTGTAAAAATAAAATATTTTTGAACATATTACAACAGCCAAGGTGAAATTCCATTATGTTACCATAAAACTTTAAAATTTGCTATTTATTTACATTTAAAACTGACAGATAACTTCACTGCAGACAAATGTTCAATATTCATAAACTTACGAAGTATTCATGTGCATAAAATACTCTCGATCAGAGGTCTCAAACTCATAATGAAGGTTGAATGCGTGATATAAAGGCAACTGAAAGGTCACGTTTTATTTATTTTTTAAGTTACGAAATAAATTTTAAAAATAAAGGAAAATTTTGCCTGCTAATTATTTATTAAAACATACTTTAACAGTGATAATAATATTTTTAATAAGAAAAAAATAACATTTATATTTATATTCTACCTAAAATCTAAACTTTGGTACTTTTAAGACGCTTCTTTTGGTTATGCATTGTAAACCAAATATATTGATAGCAAATTATTAAATTCTTAGATTAATATTCCTTTCAAGATTACAAGGATTAATAGATAAAAGGATTACTTAGATTAATATTCCTTTTATTAAGTGTGTGTGTGTATATTGTGTGTATAATATTATGTGTATATTGTGTGTATGTGTGTGTGCAGTAGTAATAAATTCATTCGCCCTGCCAACCTGTAAACAGGAATCCCCAGGTCGACAGTTCATAAAGCTGTCTGCGTATAAATTGCAGATTTGTAAACAGATCACACCTTATGATGATCGGGTTGTTTGCAAGAAATTTTCTGTAGACATTCTTGACCATATCAGTAATGGTGATTAGTTTCTTCAGAACATTCTATTGAGTGACGATGTTTGAGGAGAGGCTAATCGATGTAACTGCAAGATTTGGGTGTCAGAAAACGCGCGTTTTGTAAGGCAATTTGAGCCAGGTAGCCCTTAAGTTAACGTTTAAGGCGCACTGATTCACAACAAAGTGATTAGTTCCTTCTCTTCTCAGAGTTAATTCGAATGATTACATCGATACACTGAAATTATTTTCGATATCGCAATTAGAAGAAATGCAATCAACGAGACAGAGCCCCGGTTCTCATTGGGCTACACGCGTCCCTTGTTGAAACATTCCCAAATTATTGGATGGGTAGAATCGGACCAATTCGATGACCATGCCGTTCTTCGGACGTCACACTACTGGAATTCGTTTTCTGGGGATATCTAAAAAAGCAAGTTTATGTTGCAGAGATTAACAGCATTAAAAAATTAAAAAATCCAATCACCACAGAAACAGCATTTGTAAATCCTCAAATGCTTAATGACCTCTGGCGGGGAATCCAGAACGTACTTTATACAATCCGAACAAATAATGGTGCTCATGTTGAAATGTATTAATATAAAATTCTTTGAAGTGATAAATAAAATCCAATTAATCATTTCTCCTTGCCTCTCATTCTGCATTATTTAAAACACGTTGTTATCCAGTAAATAAATTATGTACACCATGTAAATCGTTTCCCAAACAGAGCGAGTATTCTTCCTAACTAATGTATTATATTAACTGTAGTATTTATGTTTGGACAAGTATGAATAAAAGTAAATAAAATCTATATCTTCAAATTTTGAATACGGTGCAAATACATCAGGTTATTTTAAGCAGGAAATGGGAGAAAATGGGAAGTGCCCTGGAACCTGGACCTCTCGGATAGGCCTCGAGTATGCTTCCAATTACACCACGAAGGTATGCGGAAGGGAGAGAGAAAATACTTTATAAAGATTCATATCACAGACTAAATTAATTAACTCCATTTATATATTTTTGGTGCATTATTTATTCATGATTGATTTTAATGGAAGTGAAAATAATATAGATTCGGTCTTCAAACAAACTAAAATCTTGAAATCTTCGCAATATCATATTTCCAACAAGTATCTAATTGCAATGTGTTCAATGGCAGCATAAAATTGCACGTTGCTGCATGAGGCCTATGAATATCCCTTTTGAGGCCAGTGTTTCATTTACGCCACTGCTATTTGAGACCACCGCTTCAGAAATATGAGAGCATTTGTTATACTTCTGACCAAAGCAATATTTAGTGATATCTTATGTTTTTCACGGCGTTTCTCTACATTCTACTTTATTTCGCTATTATGTTTAAATCTTTGTCGACCAAACCGCCCTACACAGCCATTCATTCAGACGACCACAACAGCCCCAAAATGGCCGCGATTGTTATCTTCTTTTTTAACCTCCCCCTAAGGTATGCAGTAGTTGTCTTCAGGCTGTACGTGACATTTCGTATTTGTTTCTCTGGTATCAATTTCAGACCTTCAGAATAGGTTTATAAAGAATGGGTCAAAGGCTAATGGAATCTTTGTTAGAGAGTATAAAGAATGTCATTTGAAATTTTCACTCCTATTTCTGCGTTAATGGACGGGGAGGGGAGGAAATTGCTGTGAAACTTGAAAATTATTTCGGGCGTATTGGTATTTTAAGGACACAAGGTTTGGATTTCAAGGAGTTAAGCAAAGAAGTCGAAGTTCCATACCCTTACCTCACTGGCCGATACGTATCACGTGTCAAGATCCACCTGATACATCAAATCATTGATATATTAAGAAAAATTCTATTTTCTAATGAACTTTGTGCTTTTTACCCGAAGCAGGGATTGTACTGTATACATTTTTAATTTTATTCTGCAAATATGTCATCCCTTTTAACGAATTTTATGCAAAAACTTAACATGGTCATGAGACCAACTGGAACTCTCGCATTACACTACGTTGCCTTTCGTTCTTCCCTACGGCTAGCGTTTCCTTCAGCTTTACTTATTTCATGTTAACCCTCAGAGCGTTATGACCGGCTTTGTCCGGTCATCAGAAGTTTTGCTACTTGGCATATATTAGCTTATAATTTAAGATATTTTGCTTTCTTACTTTCTTTAAAAATGTAAATATCATCTTAATGAATGTAAGTTTATGAAAATAAAGACTAAATTAAATAATTATACAAACACAATTAATAAACGCTGTTTAAATACCGGTCTTTATGGTGATACATAAAAATGTAACTCTATTTCTCAAAAATAAGCTATTGGCCTATGGTATTGCAAACCTTAAAGTACTGGTTAATACTTACAGAAATAAAGTACCAGAAGAAAATGTTACGATCCACGATCTACGATAGGACTGCATTTATAACCTAGTGTATACGAATGCTGTATTCAGAGTGAGTTAATAGCATAAGCTAAATTAAATATAATAAATGGTCTAGTAGAGTCATTTAATAGCTTGGCGACTTGAGTTGATGGACTGAAATATTCTTTGGAGATCTTATGAACGCTACAGTTGCAAAGAATATGTTCAAACTGCTTGATTAGATTTAGTTCAGAAGTCAATTAATTTCAGAGCTAAGAAAAATGGAAGGTTGCGATGTAAGTAGTTCGAAAGCCGCAAGGTTTATTGCAATGTAAATATTAGCTGTTAACAAAGGAATGAAAGCTGGGTATACATAATCAAATTTGGACCAAAATATTTTTTCTTAAATGAAACAAATGACTAATTATCAAACTAAACACTAAGATTAATTATTAAGCTAGAATTTTGTGCCTTGAAGTTCACGAGCTGCCCTGCATTTTACTTCTCTGAAGTGCTAATTCATTTTAAGTGTGTTCTTAGTCTGGCATAAAGCAGCAGTCTCATAATCTCGTTATTTACCAACAAAAGGGTATTTTTTAAACTCAGCGTTAGTTTCTTTTCAAGTAGACCCCTTTTTGCACTTTAAGCAGTTTAAAATTTTATATGGTATGTCTAGTTCCGGAGACACGTATGTAAATACAAGTATATCACTTTTATAAACATGTAATACTTCATTTAATACAGAAAAAAAGTATTTTCTGAAAGAAGTGCAATTCTTTTTTTCTGTTTTATGTCCCTTTAATTTACTTTTCTTCTACCAGTTTTTTTTCATAACTCTGTTGCATTTTTAAAATGTATTTCAAGTAGCTATTCTGTTGTATTTCTGCTGCAATCTATCGCGCAGCCGGTATAATGGTTAGTGACCTTGACTGCCGTAGGGATAGGCTCGAGTTCGAATCCTACGAAGGTATGATTGTAACTGTCCATCCCTTCATTCGAGGCAACGGTGGCCCATCTATTGGGTTCTCCATAAGGAAATGGTCATAAATTCTGGGTCATTGTAGTGGTGCAAGGCTAATGACTATTAAACAAAGCACCCGGTCATTAAAAACAAAAACGAAAAATAAAAACAAAATCTGGTAGGTTTTTCAAATTTTACATTACGCCCAATAGGGAGTTTTTTTAACGTTTTGTTGGTTATCTTTATTTATTAAATATCATGTTCTTTGCCCTTAAACCAGAAAATTCAGTTACATATTAATATCACAAAGTAATTTTAAAGTGAGCATATTTTTAGAATTTCTGATACACAGTCTCACGCGCTGGAGATAAAAGTGATTTTTTGTACAGCGTTGCCATTGTTCACTTTGAAATCGTTGAGTTTGTTAATCAAACCTTTGTTAGAATTTCACGAAATATGAAATAGACAATAAAACAAATTCCAAATTTGGGCTCCCAGATGCCCATATTCAGGTGGAAACCTACGATATTCAAAATTTGATGGCTCTAGGTACTGTCGTTTCATTACACTGCGAGAAACATACGTACATTTATGCAGATTCTTCATTATTTAATTTCTTTAAATATAATACATGTCTGTAATATTTGGTGGCAACAGTTTGAAAAATGAACCAACATTTAAAGGTTTGAGCCCAAAATTCCAAAAAAGGAAATTAATAGCCCTTTTGGGCTAACGCCCTTTTGGCTAAAAAATAGAATTACTCTTTATTTACATTTGCTTACTTAACTTACATGCTCATATTACTCTTTTAACTAAAATAACCCTTCTTCTTCATACTGAATGTGTCAATTAAATGGCTAACTCTAGGTGTGATTCCTATATGGTACTCCTCCTGTTTACTAGGCGTTGAAAGTTAAACTATTACATTGAAGCCGGATATTCCTATTATTTTGTATTCAATGCTAAAATAATTTTCATATATTAGTTTTTCTGTAAACCTTCTTATTGTTTACAGAAATGTGAAGAGAGTTAAGAGTAAAGAAAAACATTAGCCATAATTTGCAAATCATTGTATTATTTTTTAGTCAAATAAAAAAAATGCATCATTATATTAAGTATTAGATCTTCTCTTGATTTTAATTTGCTTCTATTAAAATTAAATGATAATTGCACTCGGGAAAGAAAGCAGAAATCGGAGAAAAGGCGACTGATTTTCTGTCTGAAAAAATTGCTCTGTGTGTCATAAATCTCTTAAAATTTGTGTGTCATAAGAAGATACTTAGCTCATGTAAATAATGATGCCTAGCAGATATAATAGAGTAATTAATTGTTTATATTAAAAAATAAATACGCTAATTAAAAAGTTTGAAAAACTCTTCTTAATTTTCCTCTACAAATATATATATAGAGAGAGGGAAATACATGATAACGCCTGTTATAATGTCTTGAATATTGTTGAATTCTAACATCCAGTTCATAAAGAGATATGAAGTTTGATCACAGCTGTTTATTAATTTAGCATTTATAATCATACCCATTTAATGGCCAAACTATTTGACAGAGCAAATGGAAAATTTCAGAGAATTGAATATTTTGTAATGCAAATTTACCAACTGGCCGCAAATAAGATTATATTACAATTTCTAGTATGACGATATTAATAAATGATAATCGTACACTGTACATCAAATAGCATCAATAGTTATGTTATAACGTGTTTCCTCCCACTTTCCAGCATGCCATCGTGGTGTATAGGTAGCACACTGGGTGCGTATTCGAGAGGTCCAGGTTCGAGTACCTTCCGAGGGCATTGTTCATTTTTCATGTCTCCTGCTTAAAAAAAAATAGTGACTCTTCATTGGCGCCCGAACTGAAAAGCGATGGACAATATTTCGTCACCGCCAGGATTTGGCGACTGGGTACCCTAACACTCCGTCACCCTTTAAAAGGGGAAACACATAATACATTTTCTCCCTTCTGCCAGCATGTTTTCCTGGTGTAACGGTAGCAAACTCGACGCGTATTCAAGAGGTGGAGGTTCGAGTCTAGGTGGAGGTATTACTCATTTCTTATGTCTCCTGCTTAAAAAAAAAGACCAATCAATCTATAGTGGCATCAAAACATGTCCGCTTATTCAATGCATTTGATTTTTCTTCAAAACAAATATCCTAATTCTTACTTAGTTGAAATAGTTCATTGATTTGTTTCTTCTCTAATCGAAATTAATAATAAAATGCATAATAATGCATAAAATGAAGTAATTTTAAACTTTTTACTTTATCTTACATTGCGAAATAGTGTTACTCTGTAAAAATAAAGAAATGGCAGTTTTATTTAAATTGCCGCTATAGAGACAGATTTTATTGTTGTTTCAAGCACAGTGCTACACAAAGAATGATTGGTTCACTTTAGCAATCGAAACTAGCATCCTTAGTAGCTTCATCATGTTCATATCGCATCCATTTATTTCTGAAAACAGACCTATTATTTTAAACGGATAGTGAAATTATCCCACTTTATGATGCAATTTTTGGCATTTGAAACGCTTCCAGCCACAGAAACAAATTATATTTTATACGAGCAAAAATAATATTCAAAGAAATAAGCGCTTTATTTCTCAAGAGAAAGAGGCATTAAGAAATAAGAATGAAAACAAAGTTCAAATAAATACATCTAATCAGTTTGTGTATGCAGACTTATCTCAGACGTCCCCTCGCTATTAGTTAGAATAAAGTCTCAAGAGTTTAAGGGAATTTGAAAAATAAAAACAGATAAATTAATGCAGAAAGAAACATCGTCTGGAAGAAGATAAACTCGACACTGACTTTCGAAAACTTTAACGAAGCTCAATTACTTTTTCGTTAAAGCATTAAAATCATCGTATTCATCAAATGCGTTTACCTTATCTTAAAGTTTTGTAATGCGTATTTACTTTTTCTTTTCTTCTTTTAAGAGTATCT
>KK116626.1:69621-136903 GCA_000611955.2 Stegodyphus mimosarum
TTTATGCCCACTTTGCTCGGTTCGTTGAGCTCAGTTTTTTTTTATGTGTTGGTAAATTTCGCATTTTTTGCTTTAAAAATGATTGAATTACGCTGTTCCTATCTTCCAGTTAAGAATTTTATGCCTTTAGTTAATCTTCATGCAATAGATGTAGAATTATCATCAGTTTAACAGTTGATCAAGTGCGGCTAAGCCTAATTTTTTTGCACCATAGCAACCACATTTGTTTACATTTGAAACTAACAGAATAGTGAATCAACTGTTTCTCCACCTTCAGTGTCTTTTTGCCGAGTGGAACCAAAATTAAACTCATTTTTGTACACCGAAAAATCTACCTTGTTGCCTGCTGGCCGAATTTCTTGCTTTTGCGTAAAAACTCTAATTTTATTCGTAAAAATTCTTTTTATAATTGTTTTAACTGAATGTAGCGTTTTATGTTTTTGTATATTTTTCAATTTTTAATGAAGATAATTTCATGTTTTACGTATTTACGTATTCTTGCTGCAAATTGAGAAATCTATCTATACTGAAATTCGAGGAAATAAGTTTAAATGAAATGCGGCAAAAAATCCGTATAATTTAATATTCCGTACAAGGAAGTAATGTGATACCAGCGTCAGCTATTTTTATAAATAGTTCAACTATTGTTTAACTAGATGTTCTTGAAAACCTTTTTATATGTATTTATATAAATGCAAAATTCTTCAAAATAAAATTTCTCTTTGAATTGCATTAGACCGAAGCTAAACGTCATTAATAACTTTTATTAACGTCGATTTATCAGTATTCAGATTTAATTTATTTCTCGTAGCTTTCTAACATATTTTCACTGTGCGGAAAATCTGCCAACAAATATGAAGCAAAAGCAATATCCATTATTACCTGCGTATGTTCAGTAAGCCGTCCTGCCGTTTGTTTATCAATTAATTACTAAAATTTACAGCTGCTGTCTACCAAGGCTGAATAAAATTCGCCTAGCACTGCCCATTTGCAAACATATCGCGTATTAAATTAATTAGTTTCATATTAAATACATTGATCTCCACTTCGCTGTCATTTAGTTCAAATATCCATTTGGGCTGTGATTAATAGCTGAAATTTTATTCTTGTTGTACTCACTTTTATCCAATAGAAATTAAGTAAATAGTTTTAATGAATGGCTTGGGTTTACATTTTTATTATGTTGTTAAACAATTTCCCTTTAGTGTGTCTATTCTATGAAGTTCTGTATACTAACAGAATTTTACGTTTGATAGTATATAAAACCTTAAGTTTATCTAATTAACATACTGAATTTTTTCCTCAATGAATTGTTGCTGTCTTATAAGTTTTATGAAAATATTTATTTATATTTGTATGTGCTTTGAAGCTGGAAGTTTTTAACTCTAAATTGCTAGAGAGCAAAATAATCCTAACACCGCTTTATTACAGTCTACAAATTAAGTTTGAATATTACCAATATGTTGCACAAAAACAAATACTTGAAATTTCCGCTTCTATTCCGTCAGAAGGACGTCAGTTAAAATGCGCCTTTTTTATGTTTGGCCACCAATTGTTGCCAAGTATAAAATAATGAAATATTAATAGGAGTTCAGAAGACCAAAAAAATACTTCTGTAATAAGTATGTTTTAATTTCAGAATTCTTAAAGAAAGTTATAAGATATTTCTTCGGTCTTCTTAGCATTTATTCGTGGTGAAGTGGTCAGCACCCTTAGGCGCGTATTCAAGACGTCCCAGGTTCGAGTTCCGGCGAGGGCATTGCTCATTTCTCCTGACTCCTTCTTCACAAACATCCTAATGATTCTACAGTGGGGCCCGAACTAAAAAAGGTGGTGGATGATGATTCTCCACCACCAGGATTTGGCGATTGGGTCTTCTGATCCCCAATTGCCCTTTCAAAGGGGGGGAGTACATAATGTATTTCTCCCTCCTTTGTGCTGCAGTGGTCAGCAAGCTCGGGGTGTATTCGGGAGGTCCGTGGTTCAAGTCCCGGTGAGGACATTACTTATTTTTCATGACTCCTGTTAAAAAAATCCTAATGGCTCTAAAAACTAAAAAAACTAAACTAACCTAAAAACTCTAAACTAACTGTTTCTTTTTAATTTTTTAATCTAGAGTATTCTACGCATAAATAAAAATAACAAAACAAAATTTAATCTAAACAGGTGGCATAAAATTACAAATATCACTCAATATTATAGAAAAACTTTCATTCAAATTTTCTTGGTGGCGAGCAGTGCCCCGCTGAAATTTATTTTTCCATTTATCACTGCGCCACAATCGCCCCACAATTTGGGTACGACATCCAGTTTCGGGGTCTAGAAAATTATGACTGTGATTAACAGTGAAAACTTCTGTATCTTTTAATTTCTGTTTCTTATATCCTCTCTAACAGTCTAAAAACATTATGCTGCTTTCCTGGATGGCAGATAACAATGTTGTAACACAACGATCGGGAACGGCACCAGAAAACTTTCTTTGCTTTCCTGGCATTAACCCCCAAATACCCATAGTTCCAAAAAAACATATCCAGTGTTCTTCTTTCGTTTTGTGAAAAGACTTTTCGTCTATTTCTACGATTTTGTTGGCTTCACCGATTTTTTTTACGAGACATCAAACTACTTGCACATACCTCCCTCATATAATTATTCCAATCTACTGTCATATTACGGCTGTTTTCTAACTGAAGTTAGACAGATAAAACGAACGGCACTGAGGAAACAAAAACTCAAGCCTACAAACTATGTTTTGGTTCCCGATCCTTTTTTTTACAGCAAAAACGTACGTAACAACGCCATATAGGAGCTTTGTTTGAGTCAAAAGTTAACTTCATCGGATGATTTTTAGAACAAACTCAATTGCTATGAATTAGTCCTTTGTCCTGAAGGACAATTTTTAGTAGCCTCTTCGTCATTAGGTATGTTAAAAATGGCGAAATACGGCAAAAACAAAAAAAAAACTGTGCTAATATTTCAAACGAAAACTGGAAATCTCGAACCACGATATTTGGCGTGTTGTTGTAACATTGTTTCCTTCTCATTTTTCATGATTTTTAACTGAAGCCCCTTTAACGGAATACTACCAAATTTCCTTAGCATAGTAAAAGATTTGCCAACTATGCAAATTTTTGAGCTTGTTAATCAGCTGTGTGTGAAAGCTCTGACCCTAGAAATTGACTTTAATTCGGTTGTTGGTATCAAGGTTGTTGTACTTAAGACAGAGCGTTGTTTTTTCCTGTCGAGACAAACTACGTTTAACCAGCTCTGATAAGATATAATTTTTCGGCTTTGAGTTACAGTTGCCTGCTTGCAAAATTATCAAGCTAGTGAGAAGTTTGAGCCACGTTCGCGTTAAATCAGTCGTGTAGCCTTAAGCTTCTTTCTAGACTTAAATTTAAATCTTGAACTGGATTGTTACTTTAAGTTATATCGCCACATGTAGTTTGCTGATATTCTTAAGCACGAGACTTGCATTTTTTGTTAAAAGTTCTGATTTAATTAAAAGGTTTCTTTTTAAACCGTCTTAAGACATTTGAAGTCCTGCCCAAACACAGCGATAATTCTCTTTAGGTCTGTTAGAGTTTGGACGTATTTTCATGCTACCAAAGAACACAAAACTCTATAAAGTAATATCTTCATTATTTCAATCAAAATGGATGAGCTTTTTAATAGCATAATCCGTTTGTCTATAATCTGCGTTATTATATTTATTTATTTTGTTTCATTGGAAGCAAAACACGACGTATTTTATCACTGCATGCTGATTAAGGTAATACCTATTAGGAAATTTTATATAATTACTTTTCTAACCGTTTTTGAAATACTTGGATCAGTTTCAACTATAATTTAGAATTGATCAAATTATTTATCTATCTATGCATGTATAAAACATATAAACTATAACTTGGATATATTATGTGTTTTCGAATTTCTCAAGAAATACAGCATAGAACAAATGGCATTTGATATTTACACCGAGTAATAAAGTATTTAACGGGGGGGGGAAGCACAGTTCTATAGCTCCCGTTCAAATGGGCCGAACTGGGCGACTGGGTTTTTGATGTCTCGAAAGCGAGACTTGGGATTTATATTAGATTTATATATACCATTGTCCCAACATAAGTATTTTAACCCAAAATTGGACTTTTTCTGAAATAACATACCAATTTTTTTACATATTTCGATTCTACGATTCAAATTATGCCTAGGTACTAAATTTTATAACTTTTGGTGAAACATTTATCTTGGCGGAATTTTGTTTTCAGTTTGCGCCAAGAATAACTCACTTGGTGAACTTCTTAATTTATAGCAATCTATTTTCCTTTCCTTTCTTTTCATTGTCTATGAGCGGAAAAAAAATCATCGTTCATACTTTCAAATAATTTTAACAGTGTGCGTAAACTACATTTTCGTTATTATTGCTTATAAAAAATATGCCAAATTTCTAAATGCGCCAAAATGTAAATTCACGTATATCTTAGGAAATTTTGAATGAAAAACTCCAATTTTTTGCAGGTATGCTTAGAAATACATCTACTGTAAGACGATGGCAGCAAAAATTATATACATTATAACTTAAATTTGTTTCGAAAAATTTATAAAAATTATATAAAAATACAAATTAAAAAAGTAAATCATGAAAAATGGGCAAATTGTATTTGGAATGAACCTAAATTTCTAAATGTTAAAAGAATAATCAAATAAATTTGATAAAAAAGATATAGTAATAAATATATACCAAACTGAATTAGCACTGAGGAGCTAAAGTTTTGATAGCTAATTTTTTAAAAAGTAGTCGTGCGGTTTTTATAAAACTTAGCAGTTTGGCATAATTTGAGTCGTAGAATCGAAATATGGAAAAGAATGTCATGTCACTTCAGAAAATGTAAGATTTTGTGTCAGAATACCTATATTAGAACAATGCTATATATAAATCTAACACTTATCCTAAGTCGTGCTTTCAAGATATTAAAAACGCAAGTTGAATTTCGTCAATTGGCCCAGTAGAACTGGTGCTATAGGAACTGCCCCATTTTTTTTCCTTTTTTTTTTCTTTTCATGCAGTGTACATTTTCATACAATAGTGGAAGTAACTAACACATAGACGAGATGTAATAGGAAAGTTTCTTAAATGAGGCTAAAATGTTATATGGTCACTTTTAACAAAGCCACAGGTCCCAGAGCAAATCATCAATCAGTTAGCGAGGTAGTATTTTTGCATAAAGACATTCCTTAGCTTCTGAATGCCTCTTCTAAGCGCTTAACGAATTGCATTTGCAACTTCAATTGCAATCTGGACTTGATCAATCGGGTTTAGCTTTACGGATTTGGTTCGCCAGTACATCTGCCGAATATCTTCAGTTTGAAGGTAATTTTTTGCTGCTTTCCCCTGGGAAACAGCCGCCATGAAAAGTTATTCCTAGGACTCTAGGTTTTCCGCTGTATAACATTGAGGAGTCATAAGATTTGGAAAACATATCTAGTAGTGTAAGTCCATCCATTATGACGCGGATCCAAATCATAACTTTCACCGTCATATCGACCCCTTTCTCTTTTGTTGAAGGAATGGTACCAGGTCACAGTTTCGCACCAAATAATGGTTTGTCGAGAGTCAATGTTCATGTCCGGTCTAGATTCGTCGATAAAGAGGCACTGTATCAAATGACTTTGGTCTTCTGCGCCATACTAGACACGCTGTCTTGTGCGAAGCAGAATATGAGACACAAACAGACTTTTGGCAAAACGTCTTCCTCTTGAAGTCCTTCGTCAAATGAAGTCCTTCGTCTCTTGAAGTCCTTCGTCTCTTGAAGTCCTTCGTCCTCTTGAAAAGTCCTCTTGAAAGTCCTCTTGAAGTCCTTCGTCCTTGCTTTCGAAGCAAAACGTCTTCCTCTTTAGCTCCTCAATGCTAAGGGTCTTTTGGCAAAACGTCTTTCTCTTGAAGCTTTCGGGAAACAACAAATTTTGAAACTTATATTCCAGTGGTAGCAGAGAGTTCATGAGATAGCTGTGTGGTTGAAAACAATTTATGGTCTTAAATATCGTTGAAAATGTAAAATAACATTTTTCGTTGGATTGCAGAACGCTATAAGACGTTACACTGAGCTGTTATTCAACCTAAGCTCGGGATCGCATTGTCAGCAAACGCCAGTAATGATCACCATTGCGCACAAACTCATGAAGACAAATAATTTTTAAATCTGTCGCTGTCTCAAGACGGAATAACCGTACGACCTGAATACGTATTCGGCATAAGAGCCCTTGCGTTTTTACTTGACCACATATCTTCCAGTTTTGGTCCAGTTATATTTGAAAAAAAATATGTTTATTTTTCATTGGTGTATCTGTCACTCGTACTCCTCTGTATGAATATAAAGAATTGATTATTTGGTATTCATAATTCTATTTATCAAAACAGGCATTTATGTACTATTAAGGACTGGCGTTGATTTAGTATTTAGGGTTGAATTCTATTATTTTCTGACTATCTTGTGAATGTCTTTGTCACGTAACGTAATCCTTAGTAACTCAAAAGCCCTGGAAAGAAATCAGTTAAACACTGCAGTTAAATATGTCAATTTTAATATCTGTGTTACTGAATAGACAGTACTGTCAAAACAAAAATACTTAAAAGCTTGAAGATTTTTAAATACGTAATGTAAAGCAACTTAAAAGATATTGGCATTTTTTACGAAGATGCACTCTTAGTAGTCAAATAATCCACTAAAAATATAAAAATAAAAAGTGAGTTTGATTTGGCAAAGATAGAAAGGAAATAGTCTTCGAATGCTAAAGTTGACTAGAATGAATAAAATTTGAAGTTAATACTGACGGCTGAATTATTAAGCACGTCTAAAATACACGAAACTGTAATTAAGTTGTTTGGTCAGGAAAAGATAAAATTGTACTTTTTGATGGCGATTTTTTTTTCTTTTTAATACGCGAATGGCTGTAGTTTTCGAAACCAGTTTGCCTAAAAAGTAAAAAAAATCCTGATATTTGAAACCGAGTTATTCTTGCGATATGCAATAATTCTCTTTATCATGAAGTTAGAATGAAAGGGCAATCGGAACATTAGTACGCTAACGGGAAAAGCATTTATCTTTAAATAATTGGAATCAATAGACTGGGAACAATTAATGAACAATTTAATGCCGCCATTCAACCGTTTATTGCAATGTAATTCACACAAATGTCCATTGTTTTGGGGTGATTAATATTTCCCACATCTCATGCTGAATAAAGTCCATAATTAGGCTTAGGAAAACACTCAGTCAGATTCTGGTAATACCAATCAAATTTTGTTCACGGTTTAGAACCCTAAATCGCAATTACGTGGTGGATAGAAATAAAATTAGTAAATCAGGATATTTAGTGCATATGATACCACAATTCTGCATCGATAATCCAAATAAATATAAACCTTAAGTTTATAATATTTTTGATGTTATGACGATATTGTCAAGCAAAAACACATATGCATATAAAGACATAAAGTAAGAAATTTAGAACTACTTTTTCACGAAAAACAATAATTGAAATTCATAATTAATAAATTGCAAATAATCACACAAATGTCAACAAAGAATTTTAAAATGTTAAACCAAAAACTTTAAACAAGCTTTACCCCAATTTAAAAAACAAAAGTTTGTGTTTTGTATTTTAAAACATTGTTTTGAGAGCCAAAATAAAGTAATTAAAAGTAAATGACTTGCGCCAAAGCTGCAAAGTAATAAACCAATAATTCATAATAACTTATGATAAGAAAACTTTCCATATACCCTCTCGAAGGAACAGAAATTGAATTTCAAGGCATGAAAGGGAAAAGTTTTAGTCAAAATTTTAATTAGTATTTTAAAATTAGTATTTTCTAAACCTTCTTTGCTTTAAAAACACAAAAATCTACAAAAGAATTTCTTATCGCAAAAATGCCAAAATCAAAAGTAAAAATTTTATGTATTGAAAAAGTAGCCATTGTCATAGATTGCAGATTGATCAACTTTTCAAGGGAATACACCAATCTACCATCAATTAACATGTGACTTATCTGACCAAATGACTCATGATTTGGATCTGGCAAATAATTTGATGCTTAATTATTATTAGTAAGATTAAACACTCTCTCTTGATTTAGTTATTGAAGCAGCCAGCCAAAAGTGATGCATTCAGAAAAAGGCCTGGGAGCAATGTTATACATTTTGATTGTCAATAGAAATCTCTTATTCATCTCTAGAAATCTCTTATTCTTATTGGATAAAAAGAATCTGCACGTATGATTTTATGATGAGGATTAATTTTGAAATGACGTAGGTTAGAGTGATCCACTATAAATAGTTAATAATTTTAGGACAGAAATGGGAAATCCCCAAAATAAGTGAGGAATAAAGGCAACTATTGCTAACGAAATTAGAAGTTTGCTTTACATATTTTGGTCTCTCTCTCTCTCTCTCTCTCACACACGCACAAATATATATAAAAAAAATATTAGATATGATATAGGTAGACAGGTAGATAATGTCAAATAAATTTAATGTAAAATAATGTATAATGTAAAATGTAAAATAGCTGTCTTTCAGATAATAATAGCGCACTTCCAAATAATAATTTAATAACTCCAGTTTTCATTCTAAATATAATAATAACATTTCTGGTCTGCGTCATTTCTAGATTAATCTATGACAGGAATCTTTAACATTGATGACATAAGAATCAGGAACCTTTCTAACTCAAACCAAAACCTCCCTTCTAACATTGGATAACTACGCACTTTAGCTTCTCTCTCTATGCTGCTTGGAAGTAATTTCGCTGTTTCCTCTTCCTACCGCAACAATATCAGAAATTCAAATGTTTTTGAATAGGCACGTTTAGATGCCAAATGAATTGTGGCCACAAATGTCAGTTTGCATGAAAGTGAAATTTAAAACTGCCTCGACTGCCAAATGTCTCATTCATTGTCAATCGGTATGTCAGTAATCTTCCTCCTGAATATGGATCTACGTTTCACCGTCTCATTATTCCTACATAAATACTTCTGAAATTTGCTTTTATTACATATATATATATATATATGTGTCATGACGCAGACTTATACGTAATAATATGGTAGGATAAGATGAGGGCATGGAATGCTGAAACCTTGATTCGTAATGAAGAGCAAATTGGCACTCGAGGCAGATTAAATATTCATTTTTATTTCAGCAAACACGTTGCGACCACAAATAATTTGCAACTGAAATTCGCGCCTATTTAAAAATTTTACATTTTGAATAGTTTTGAGATAAGAAGATAAGCAGCAAGCAGAAGTCTATCTAGGCAGAAGAGCAGAGAGCAATTGAAGTTATGTTCAAGATGAAATCTTATTTTAAAATGAGTTAGTTTTGATTTTCTATGCAATTGACTGGATAATTAATAATGCTGTAAAATTATTATTTATTTTAGTTCAATTTCTGTTGCCAGCGTTATGTAAGAGTCATAATGCAAAGATTGGTCTTGAAACTTCAAATGACGCAGTGCAGAAAAAAGGTATTACTATTTTTCAAACAGAGAGGGGGAATAAACAAATTAAAATTAAGCATTAAGAGACTATTGCTGTTTTAATTTCTTTCAATTCTTACGTATATATATATATATATATATGTGTGTGTGTGTGTGTGTGTGTATTATAATTCTTCCTGATTTCCGGTTGGCTGCATTAGAATTGTTTGTGTGACATAATTTCAGTTCTTAAATCTTCGTAGCACACTGGGACCAGAGCGAACCTATAAGTTGTGAACCAACTTAAAATTGTGTAAATGGCTATCTGAATAGCAATTTTCTAATAAAAGCCCGTTATTTATGAAATAATCTGAATAATTCCCGATCATTGCAGGTAGCGAAAGAGAAGACTGACTGAATTATTGTATGCACTGACTGCGTCTAAGAATTATTTCACAACAATGGATTTTATCATCAACCTTGGAGTAAATAGGACAGTTCGTTATTTGTGCACTCTGAGGCGTTGGACCTTATAACTTTATTCGTTAAGTAGTTGATGCAGATCAGGTGAAAGTCTCATTCGGTTGATCTTATAGTTTTTATCCGTTTAATAATGGATGCAGATATTCAAAGATCAGTTTGCGGGAAATGAAGTAAAAATAAAGCTTTAAAAAATGAGCTTTAATAAAAATTGCAATTGGCAAGTAAATATCATTTTCCTTGAATCCGCCATTGTACTCTAGCTAAATGTACACCTTGCACACGCACAAAAAATGGACAGTTCTATATCTCCCGATCTGCTGGACCGCTTGGCAAAATTTCTCTTTTTAATGGCTCGAAAACGCGACTTCGGTTATATATATTAGATTTATATATAGCATTATTCCAATACAGGTATTCTGACACAAAATCGAACTTTTTCCTAATAACATACCTATTTTTTTATTTCTGTTCTACGACTGAAATTATGCAAAAGTGACAAGGTTTGTCAAAATCACACGAGTAGGTTTTAAAAAATTAGCTCTTAAAATGTCAGCTCCTCAGTGTTAATGAATTTGTTATACATTTATTATTATCTCCTTTTTTATTAAACTTACTGAATTCCTTCTTTCACAGTTCGAAATGTATGTTCAATCCGAACGCAGTTTTCAGCTATTTTTTTATTTGTTTTTAAAATTTAAGTAATTGTAATAAATTTTTCGAAAAAAAAAATTGTATTGTAACCTGCATAATTTTTGCCATTATCTTAAATTAGATGTATTTCTAGCCATACCTGCGAAACATTTGGATTTTTTATTCAAAATTTCCTAAGAAATACGCTAATTTATATACTGAACACGTTTTGGTATTTGGTATACTTTTTATAAGCGATAATAACGCCAAATGTAGTTTACGCACTTTGTTAAAATTGTTTGAAAGAATGAACGATGCATCTTTTATTGCTTTCGTGCAGAGAGAAAGGGAAAGAAAAATTTGGTTACCATAACTTAAGAATTTCGAAATGCGCCAAAACAAATTTTAAAATGTTTCGGTAAGTTTTCCACCAAATTTTATAAAATGTAATATTTAGGCTCAATGCCAAGCGTAGTATGAAAATATAGAAAAAAATGTGCACTATGTTATTTCAGAAAAAGTCCGATTTTTTTAGCAGAATAATTATTTTAGAACAAAGCTATATATAAATGCAATATATATCCTAATTGGCACTTTCACTGTATGAAAAACGTAAATTAGATTTTGTCAGTCGGCCCAATAGAACGACGATATAGAACTGCCCCCCCCCATTTTTTTTCGTTTGTATGTACAAGGTGTACTTTAAGTAAAAATATATATTACTTTTTTGTGCTAAGTCTGTTTAAAAATATATTTTTTCAAATACTTTTCTATTGCATTTACAAAAAAGAGCTAGTTACAGAAAAAGGGTTAGTTGCTCAGAAAACGTATGAAAAATAACAATAAAAACTATGTTTTTTTCTGTATATTTCACTTTTGAAAGAAAAATATGTTTCCAAAACTTTAAGAGATTCCATCTCCACTATTTTATATTCCAAAATGAAGCTGAAAATAATATTCCAGATTTAAACACGACTTTAGTAAGGTTAATTTTTTTCATTTCCGAACAATTCTAATGCACTACAGAGTGCACTAATCACAGGAAATGGTCTTCTTACTAATGGATAAACATTTCAGAAATGTATTGCCATTTATAAACTGGTCCCAAAGATAAAACTCACAAACAGTTGCGAAAAGTTTCTAAAGGCTTAAAATAGTATGTTTTTTTATTTATTTATTATTATTTTTTATTTTCCTATGCTAAACTAATTTCTCTTCAACCAATGCCACTACTTTTTTAAACCCCGAAGCCCAGAAACAGGAAATAAAATACAAACAGAAATCCCCACTCACTTTACTTTCTGCAACCCCAAAACGCAATTTTCCAACAGCTATTATCATTACAGAGTCACATTACCATTCAGATGTGTGCTATTTAGAAATTGGGAAGAGTTGAACTTAGAAAGAGTAAAAAATACTAAAAAAATTTTGTGATATGCTCATAGACAGGTTAGCGCACTTTCCGTGAAAATTACGTTTCTTGTTTCCGTGGTTAATTTTGGCAAATGAGTTCTCAGTAAATGCTATTAATTCATTAAGGCTGTTGCACATTGACAGTCCAAACAGAAATAATTTTCTACATCGCATACGCATAAGAATAAAATCTTTCTTACATATTCTTGTTAAATGCAGAGATGTAACTAATAATAAGGCAATAAAATAAGCAATTTCAAGGTGGAATGTTTCTCAACATAACTCGAATGCATGACGTTTAATAGTGATGATGATAATTTCGTAAATATAATTACGTTCGTTTCGGCAGAGTTAACTTTTTATGAAATATTATCTTCTTTAATAAAGCAGAAATCAGTAATATAGGTAACGAAATGTAGCTTAGATGTTGTCGGCTTTGTAAATTAAATTAAAGTAAAAACATATTACACATACTCAGAAATTCTTATTTAATAATAAATGAATAATATTTTCATATTAATGATTAATGTATATAAATTTAATAATTATTTACTCCTCATTTATTTTGGCACTATATTACTTCGCTACTGACACAGCCAAGAAAATGTTTGTAAAATGTTTTAAATGTATCAGCAAAACTTTCTTGTTTCTTTTCTTTCATACTGGTATGAAATCTCATCTTCCCGCACTTTACTTCAATGAAGTGAAAATTCATCTCTTATCAATGAAAATCCATCTTTGATAATATTTAGACATTTCAAACTCAAACGTATAACTTTTATAAAAACTACTAGTACAAATTTCATATCAGGCCTTTAGAACATCTTTTGATGTTGCCATTCCGGCAAGACATAACTCTGTTTCCTTTATTACTTCCTTGTACGAAGTAAAAAGGAAGTATTGTAATCGCGAAAAATTTCGGGCATCATTTCAAAGAAAATATCCATTTTGACCGCTATCGAGTAGGACAGAATAACGGACTCTTTTTACCCCAGAAAATTATAAAACTGATTAAAAATGGATTCTGAAGAGATTTTTCCGTGGTGTCTGTGCGTACGAGCCTACCTACTTACATATGTATGTATGCATTGCAGATAACTCAAAAACGAGTAGCCTCAGAACGTTGAAACTCTGTACATAAGACTGCTATAATATGTAGATGTGCACCTCCTATTTTGGTTGTAATCGGCCGTACCAAAGGTATAGAAATATATGTATATATATATATATATATATATTCACTCTGTTACTCGGTTCAGTGAGCTCAGATTTTATTCTTACATGTTGGTAAATTATGCAATTTTTTGATTTAAAAATGATTGAATTAAGTCGTTCGTATCTTCCGGTTAAGCTTTTTATGCCTTTAGTAAATCTGCATGCAAGATTTGTAGAATTATCAACAATTTAAAAGTTGTTTAACTGCGACTAAGCCTAATTCTTCTCGTCATAGCGGCCATATTTCTTTACATTTGAAACTTAGCAGAATTGTGGATTTGTTGCCAATCTAGAGAAACTAAGCTCGTAACAGCAAAGATATCTCCTTCTTTTATTATTGCGAATTAAATCATGCTTAATACATCCTGCAATTTATTCGAAGAAATATGTGTTTGAAGTTTGTTTCGTACTATTTAATATAGATATTTTGAGTTTTCCATGTATTTTGCCTTGTCGCGAAGTGAGAACTGAATTAATTGAATGAGAAATATATCTCTAATGAAATTCGAGGAAATAAGTTTAAATAAAATGCAGCAAAAAATTGCGTATAATTTAATATTTCGTACAAAGAAGTCATATGGTGTACACATAAGTTTTTTTTTTGTGAGATGAATTTCAGTGATATAAATTAATGGATTTTGTAGTATGTAGCATCATTTTCCTTTTACTGATATTCATTTATCTTTTTTATCAGTCTATCTATTTGTACGTGTATATTTTTCTGCATAAGTGTGTGTCTGTAAATAAGGGAGGGAAACTTGAAATCAAAATCATTTAATAAATATTTGATGGCAAAAAATATTTATTTAGCTCAATAGGGCTTTAGCTCGAATAGCCTATCCTCGAAAGCAGATTTTGCGTCGGCCGCTATAAACAGCATATCACTTTTCAATTTGTTGCCACCGAATAGTATCGTCCTGTATTACATTTAAAGAAACTAAATAATGAAGGATCTGCATGAATGCATGCATCTTTCTTGCAGTGTAGAGAAACGACGTTACCTAGAGCCATTAAATTTTGCAAAATGTTGCCTTTTACCCGAATAAGTGCACCTGGAAGGGCGAAATTTTGATTTTTGAATTTTATATTTCACACTTTTTAAAAATTTAGTCAAATTTTGATTATCAAGTTCAACTATTTTGAAGCGAGCAGTGGCAATACTGTACGTATCAAAGCAACTGAATCAAATACTTTTATCTCCAGCGCGGGAGGCTGTTTTTCAGAAAATCAAGTATTATACTGTTTCTAAATATTTTGCTATTCTGATGCTGAATTTGAATTTATATTACGTAAGAAGAACTTGTTATCTAATAAGCTGCAAGAGTGAGTTAACACAGGACTGGTAGACTACGAACTCAATGTAAGCGTAAGAAACCTTAAAAAATCCTTTTGGGCGATCGTTAAAATCTGAACTCTTTCAATTTTTTTTATTTATTTTGTGATTAAATATATATATTTAAACTATACCATTCATTTCATATAAGTTTGATGACATAGAATTCTTGAAAGTATATAATGAATTTATAATTCCTTGAAACATGTAAGGACTTACTGGATTACAACTTCTGTTGTTGACATTAAATATTTAAGTGTACGCTTTAATAAAAAAGGCATTATAAAACGTAAAATTGCTTTGCTTAGCATAATTAGGCTAGGAAATTCCTGTGATTTTACAGCCTTAAAATTTATTTGAAATTATACAATAAATAATCAACTACTTGTAAATGAAATATCTTTAGAGCTAAACATGTTTTCAGTTGAAAAGAGACGGATAGAGGAAGTTTTAATGAGTGCAATCATTTTTATACAAAAAAATATTAAAAAATTAAAAGAATAAATAAAACATAATCCTCTTTAAAGTCAGTATTCTTGTTTCGATCCGAAGTTTCATTTCAAAAATCTTTTAAAGAAAACCCTCAGCAATGCATAGATTCATTTAATTA
Organism: Stegodyphus mimosarum; assembly: GCA_000611955.2. Classification (NCBI taxonomy): domain Eukaryota; kingdom Metazoa; phylum Arthropoda; class Arachnida; order Araneae; family Eresidae; genus Stegodyphus; species Stegodyphus mimosarum. The sequence continues at coordinate 84,777 of KK116626.1, forward strand.
AAAAAATTAATTGATTGAACATAGTCAAAAGCTATTATTAAGCTTTCTGCTTTCTCAAAGGAATAAATTGAAATTTCTTTCATCGTTAGAATTTATCCCCAAAATTTATGTTTTACTATTTTGCTGAAATAATTCATGTAAGAACTGCTTTTCGAATTTATTTTTTAGCCTTTCCAAAAAAAAACTGATATCTTGTTACTTTGTATCATTTTAACTGCATTTAATTTTTATTATCACAGAATAGAAAAAGAATTAAATTTATGCATCTCAAAATGTATTCCATTTATGAATTCTTTAGTCTGAAAAACTTTCTGATAATCTTATTTTATCTTGTTGCTAGTTTTACCCTTTTTTTGTTAGATTATTTCGTTATATTTTAACTAGAAAACCCGACGGTCATACGAAATGACCGCTGTTCTCGATATTATAAATTGTAATTAAAATGATTTGTGCAAAGGTGTCTGCTAATTCAAACTGAATTACCCAGGGCAGGCGGCGAGGACGCCCCTTTGCTTACTGCCCCACGCGGTTTCCCCCTTCTACTTGCTTAATTGCTTAAAGTAGAGTGCAATGAAGGAAACCACTGGAGGTACATTTCTTAAGAGCCACCGCTAGCTCAATAAATAAAGGTGATTTAAATAATAACATGTTAATTCACATGTCAAAGTTCTGCTTGTATACAACATTTCTTGTGTAGATCTTTCCATCATTTTTAATAAGCCGCATATAATAAAGAATTTAATATTAAATGCATGCGCTCTTTTATTTTTACTTTTCCGACGTAGCTTTCTCTTCAAAAATCGTCTGCGTTGCATAGCAAAATAAAGCAATTTTAATTACAATTCTAAATAAATACGAAATCCCTAACAGTATGTTCTTCAAATGATGTTATAAATTATAAAAATAAAAGAGCGCGTGCATTTTTAATATTAAATAAATAAATATATCGTAATTACTGTTACGCAAGCAACCAATAAACTATCGGCGACAAACAGACACTTAAGCCGCATATAATACAGAGAAATGCTCAACTTATTTATCTTATCTTCAATATTAATAAACAAAATAGGAATTGAGAAAATTTTAGGACTATTAATAGGTTATTCAGTATTATATTTTGTAATACACGCTATTTAAATTTTAAGTTTTTAAAGATAGTTTTAGATATCATACACTGCACCTTACATACACGGTTTTCATGCATCATACATTGCGGTACAGAGCATTCCCATGGAAATTTCTGTGAGAACATCAACGAGCAAAATTATGCAAATGGTAGCATTTGTAATCCAATTGTGGGGGTTTACTATTTAATCCTACTAAAAACCTCACGAACACTAACAAGCGAATAATCTCTTAAGCGTGTGAACAGAACGCGTAAGACTTAAGGAGGGTTTAAAACCCTTTATTTTTCAGTATATTTACAATCAAGTTCCTACTTAGAACTTTACACAAAGCCGCCACTCGGGCTTGAACTTAAAATAATAATAATTTTAACTAAATATAGCTTAAATAAGCTGTTTGAAAGGTATAGCCGAAGCTATCAGAATCTATCAGCTAGTTGGCCCATCAGTATTAATTAAATTGGCGAAGCCAAGCAAGGGCCTAAGGTATGGCCGAGCGTGTAACAGCTAAGAGAGATGTAGCCAAAAGGCAAACGCGCGCTAGTCAGGGAATCAGACTCTCTCTCTCAAGTCGGTGAAGTCACGACTTAAATAGTACTCTTTCTCATTTGCACTAACTGCGTTTCTGAATTCACATTCTAGCAGGAAATTGTAAGCTGAAATTAGAATAAGATAGGAAAGACACAGAACTTAAAATAACTCTTAATAAACTTAGGATAAACCTTACACAATCATAGCAAGACATAAACATCCAAACAATGCATAAAATCGAATTTCGGTGTCATTATGGCTATTATTTTGATTTTAGTGAACGAACAAGACACAAAAATAAGATATTACCGTACTTACTTTCAGCAAAAGGACAAGTTGATGAGGAGGCTACATATTAATTCTTTGCGTTGCTGCTTGGCCTTCGGACCGTATCGCAGAGAAAACGAAGACTGATGCCATAAATACTCAGCAGATTAGGTGACAGTCGAGCCATGAGGGAAATGTGGATCACTATAGTGAGCCTGGAAGGAGGTGTCAGACACCAGAGTACATTATTATCCGAAAATTACGTCTAGCTGTATCTGATCCCTGGTTAATTCGACTCGAGGCGACTATCTGATGCAGGTTTGGCGTTCAGCAGTTTTATCCAAAGGTCTAAGAGTACTTCCTTGAACAAGGAGCCATCGTCGTGAACCTTTGCAATGGTGGTGTAGCAGACAGGCGTGAAGTACGGAATAGTACAGCATAAACCTCAGAGACAAAACCCAGTTTTGTCTCACAAATGATGATAAACGTGGAGGAAGCTATCGGATGAATACCACTGTTATTTTCGAGCGAAACACTGTTCTTCAAAGTGAAGTAATGGTTAGAAGTTTCCTTAGTGCTGACAACCATTCATATCTAAAGGGTCTCTCAGTCTAGGATTTATCTGAGCTAACGGAGACATTTGACATAGTCGACACATCTCCAAAACAAGTTTTCTGCGTAGGGCAGCGAGCTCAAAAATCTGAACTGCAAGTATAGCGGAGCTGCTTGACATTTGGAACTGACTCCCTTAGCTAAGATAAAGCCCAGTCTGAACGGTCCTTATTGAGCAAGCACATTAATGGGTCAAGCTCTGTTAACGATTTGTTTCAACCATAGCTTCTTCCTTATCTTCATTACATCCCAAGTGCTATTTTTCAAAAGCACAACGCCTAGACTCACAAGGACTGCTTGGGCCACCTACAGTTCCTTGCGAAGTGATCAAGTACTACCTTAGTCAGACAGATTATTTGCTCTCTTGCCACTTGAGTATTTATGGGGCGTACCTGGGCGTCTATTAAATACTAGCATTCCTTCTCGAAACGAAGTTAATTGTCGAGTCCCATCAATAAAGTGTGATGCATTCTATCACAAGGCATAAAGTGCATAATTCCGATATTCATTGCTTAAATACAAAAATGTGTTCCGTAGTGTGTTGCATGCAATAGATTAGCAACATAATTTAATAAATTTTTTTTAATTAAATTATTTCTTAAAAATTTGATTACCGATCTATGTTCACTGTTTTCACTCAAACTTTTATGGTATAGCATTTTTACATCAGACATTATATGACAGAAGCGAGATTCCCAACCAGATTTTCCATTACCAGAGATGGAGTTGAGAGTTTTGCTTTAGAATATTTAAGACATTTTTCAGCGTAATGTATTGAGGTTAATAATCATAATACTATTAGTTAGAGTAGAACTGGTACACTGTATGCACAATCAATGCCTTAAATAATTAAGTCTGAATTTCATTGCAGGAGATTAAAAAGCAATATTCATTCTGAAATGATTATTAATTCAGCATGGATGCACATTAATTCACAGATTTCAGACTGGAGGAAATGACTAGAAGTAAAAGAACGTACCATGTGCTTTTGATAACATGAATATAATAAATTTGCGCAGGTGTTTATGTTTATTTCTATGTCTTCGATCGAAACAGTTTACGGTGACTATTGTACTGATAGCATTTCGACACATGCAAATCAGGCAACCGACAGATCACATGCTATAAATTTACACAGCTCTGATTGGCTTTTATTAGCGATTTCACGAATTTCTCTGCTTGGTCAAACATAAAATGCTGTAAAAGGTCTGCCATTGGGCCTTTATCTTATGGGATTCATTTGTGAGAAGCGTACGTATTTAGCGCTGCTTACACGTTTTTAATGACTTAAAGAAATGAAATAGGGCCGAAGGCGTCAAAACTAGGAAGCAAAAGAACGGCGTTGAGTAAGAAGATATCATCCATACAGATCAAACCTGCTTCGAGTTATCGGGTAAGGTTAGCATTTGGCATAGGCCCCTTGAAATTCTCTCTGCCTGCATGTTGCTTCAAGCTGGATGCAGCTGTACAATGATAGAGAACATGATTATATGGTCTACATTCAGATGTTTCGTATATCTGATATACTCTCTGCTTATGCGGCATACGCTACGTGAACATAATTGCAAATCATTCAATTTTCATTTACATCATTATTCCGGTAAGACAACAACCACGTGACATCAGTGCCTGGTTCCCAAGGTAAGAGCTGAAAACGATTCGATTAAATTTATTACAGTCAGTTTGGTGTCATGGTACCCTCATCTAAAGTATTTGAATTATTTGAAACATATTAAATTCCCTTTTGCAGTTCCTGACACTAATAAAATTCATTAAAATGTAATTACTGTCAACGCCGTAGAATTTGAGCGGGACAATCGTCGACTCCATGCCATGCCATCTTCTCATGGAATATAATGCTAAGCTTTAGTAAGCTAATAATTTCAGAGTGTAACTCCATTTGCTAAGATTTCATATGCCACAATAGTATTCATTTAATGACGTATTAAACATACTTACACTGGTACTAGGACAGCGCACTTACAATGATATTAGGACAGTGCACTCACAATGGTACGAGGACAACGCAACTGTGATACGTTTTCAGTTTTATAGCATGCGAATGGCGACTTGCCATTCAAGGATCCACGTAATTTTGTGTACTTTTGTGTGTATGTGTATGCTCCTACTGCATTTTTACTACAATACGTATAAAAACGACTTTGAGCAAGAATATTCCTCTATCCTCCCAAACTGAGGACTTGCCTTCCAGAAATGTCAATCAAGTCTCAGTCAGAACGTTCCTTGAAAGACCAAACAAGGAACTTGATGGGTTGTGTCATGACCAAAATAATGTTTTAAGCAGGAATAGAATCTTTGCTGACAGTTCAGTGAAAACATCTAGGTCCACTTCTGTCAAAAGATTTCTTCATTGTTTTTAAACAGAATGGGCTGTACATGTATATATATATATTACTGTAAAAGCCCGAAGTCTGGTAATTTCTCGGTTTTACCGATAAAACCTAGCTTCTACGAAAGTGGATTGGTAAAAGTCCGAAGTGTGCTTTAATATGATTCCATTTCAGATTCTTACCAAGCCTTTGCGGTGAAACCTATGAGTTATCAGAGCCTTCCGGTAAACGTCTAAAACGAAGAGTCACTTATGATAGAGGCTGCCCAGGCGGTATAGTGGTTAAGGGAGCCGGCTACGATACCAAAGGGCCTGGGCTCGAATCCCGGAGAAGGCATAGGTGTAACTGTCCGTCCCTTCATAGGAGGCAAAGGTGGCCCACCTATTAGGTGCCTCCATAATAAAGTGACCAAACCAACTGGCCTTAGTAGTGGCCAAGGCGAAGTCGGCTAGTGACCAATACCTCTGGCTCTAGTAGCGGCCAAGCCGAAATCGGTTAAGGGCCCGCCATTGGAACAAAAAAACTTATGATAGAGTTTTCCATTCGCAGATATATTGTATACAGTGTGTCTCCAAAAAAGCTAAAACACACTTTAACGTTTTAATCGACAATATAAATTGGTAAAGTGATCAAAATAAGGTATGATTTAAGAGTATGTCGATAAAACTATCTTACAATTATTTTTCAAAGAGTTACAAGAAATAAAAATCTAAAATGCAATATTTACGCCATTTCGCAAATAAGATCCCATGTGAAAAACTGAATAAATGCGCAATTCTCTCGATAACTACTGACGAGATTTGAATAATTTTAAAAATAATTTTAGCAATATTTAAAAAATTAAATTGATACCTTAGGGGCAAAAAATAATAAAAATTGTGAATTTTGAAAAATAAGAAAAATGTAGTGTGTTTTTCTTTAATATATCTAATATTTTTTACTACGTGTTACAACATTGTTAACTGCTATAGCATGTTATACCGTACCGTTGAATTATAAAGTAGATCAACAAAAAACATTTGCGCAAACTCATCTTCGTAGTATACATCTTTGAGCAGTTGCATTTTCTGAGTGCTTGTCCCCCAATTAAAGAAAGTGTTTTACTACTTTACGTACACTTGTTTCTTCCATACCAACTTCTTCCAAGTTGAAAAAAACATTTCTTTGCAAAAAATAACCTGGTTTCTTGCGTACAACCATTTTAATTTACCAAACTTAGTAGCAAGAACACAAAACTCATCATTTTTAATGTCTGTACTAAAGGCTATTACAGATTTTGGATCCAATTTCGATCTATCAATATCAGGTACTTGTCTTTTACCATTTTGTGCTAGATTGGGTTTCGGAATGTTTTTAGTAGGCGCAATCTTCATCTTCTTTGCCTGCTTCTCAAGTCCTTCCTTAGCCGTCTTTCGAAGCACTTTCACAGTTTGAACTTTGTTGATAATTGCATACTTTGTGTAAATAATCGCATACTTTGTGTGATAATCGCATACTTGTTGGGTCATAGCATATATCTGGTTCTTTTTTTTTTAATTTGAACTTCAATATCTACTTCCATTGTTATGCAAGATTCTTTTTAACATGTATTATTATCATGAAAAATAACTGTATGATAGTTTCATCGACATAATCTTAAATCACACCTTATTTTGATAACTTTTATAATTTATATTACCAATCAAAACGTTAATGTGTGTTTTAACTTTTTGGGGGACACACTGTATACAGTATATATGGGAATGGAAAATTCTATCAAACGTAATCCCTCGTTTTGCGCTTTTACAGGAAGGCATTGGTAATTCCTAGGTTTTACCGCAAAGGCGTAGTAAAAGTCCGAAATGGAATCCTATTAAAGCATACTTCGGACTTTCACCAAGCCACTTTGGTAAAATCTAGGATTTACCAGACTTTCGAGTATGTTCCTTTAAAAAGTCTTTCATATAAACAGCCATAAACATATAGACAGCTCTGATTTGCCAAATTTTGATTATCTGATATAAGCGACTTAACGGAAGATGTAAGATTTCTCAAAAGAGGTTATTAAAACTAATCCACTGACTAAGAAATATTTTGATGCAAACTCCGGCCAATAAGGTATGCCGTTGCTTCTTATATATTGGTGCGTTTTGAAATTTGGCATATTTGCTATAAGTGATAATAAAGCTAAATATAAATTATGCAGTTTGTTAAATATATTTAAAAGTATAAATGATGACTTTCCCCCCTCTATTGTTAAATGAAAAAAAGAAAAGGAAAATAGGATGCTATAAATTATAAAGTTCGCCAAGTGAATTATTCTTGGTGCCAACTGAAAAATATGCGCCAAGATAAAGATTTCAATTTTTCTGGCCAACTTTTGCAAAATTTAATATTTAGGCATAATTTGAGTCGTAGAAACGAAATATAGAAAAAAAGCGGAGCAGTAGAACGGGAGATACAGAATTGTACTTTTTTTCGCAGTGTACGTCTCCTTAAAGAAATGACACTTGATACATATAGAAAGAAAAATGTATGTTTGTTTATATGAGTAAGGAATATTCAAGCCATCAGAAATAAATTTATCGTCAATCTTAAAAACCCTTATCTAGATCTTCTTATTTACTACATGGGAAATATTCCGAACTCTATCTTAAACAACAATACTGTAGCAACTAACAAAATTTTTGACATTTATTTCTTCCAAAATATTTTCAAAAAACACTTTGCTTCATTTAGCAATTCTCATAAGTTAAAAATTAAATTACCGTTTCTCAAATTTCTCCTAATTCGGATAACATAACTTAAGTTACAACTTAAATTACAGCTTAGTTAAAAATATTCGCAAAGATACTTTTATAAGTTAAATTATAAAATAATTAGTCTAAAAAATAATTAATCTTATAAAAATAATTAGTCTTGTTTCCTTTTATACTACTAAAACAAATCACTAATAACTGGAATTTTACTGTGACAATCACATTGAATTTACACGAAACACATTAAAAATATGAACATTAGGATTCATGCAAATATTTCGATTTGTTGTCAGGATGCATTTTATTGTGAAAAATATTAATATATGTTAATAAATAATTTTAAGGAATTATTGCGTCTAAAAATATATTGAGCTCGTTTGAAAATAAAAAATGCATTAAGTGTATGTTTCTGTGTTAAACTTACAATAATATATTTTATAGAATGAGTAGTATTTTTTCGAACTGGGCAGTTTCTACGTGTCAAGAAAGGCTTAGAGCATTATAGCAATGTATTATAGGTTAAGAAATTACATGCGTTTTTAAATCGATCGCTTTGAAGTTGAACATCACGATTTTAATTACGGTAATTACCAAATAATACTTATTCCCAATCTAAGTCACGATTTTCATGTGCTTAATATTCCAAACGTTTAACGTAAATGCAATCTGTAATTAAATGATTTAAAATATTGAAACCGTTTCTTCACTTGCAACACAGCTTATGAAATGTGAGGAATGTTTTTTATGTACCCTTAAAGAGAAATAACGCAGGCGGAGATATCACAATGCAGCGAATTCCGTGATTATACATTTGAAATAATATTTGGTAAGCTTAAAATTTAATACATTCATTAAGCTTCCACGTTTTTAAATCTTTGAATAATAATTTAAAAAGTGAGTTTAAAATCTGTAACATTGAATTGGGCTTAAAAATTACACGATTCTTTTAGTCTTTTATTGAAATTGCCGCATCTAATGTTTATCAAACACCACTTTGATAGGTATTATTATTTTATTCGTAATTAAAGCATTCTGAAACTATAATTTTCTAAGAATGCGAAAACACTGTAATATGCTCTGGTTAATTCAAAATTTAATGAAGTAGGAGGTGAAATAAACCTAATGTGATATGTTATGCTTTGATACCGAATAAAAAATATTTTTCTCTGTGTCATTACGGTTCCAGACCAATTAGATTCCTCCAAAAATTATCATATTCTTTTCTAATATAAAGCAGCGACGCAAGCTTAGTGGCTTTACCAATGGGGGAATAGATAAAGATTCCTAAATATTGGTTGTCAGTCCTAGACCGGCTGCATGTATCGTGTGGTTTTCTCGATGTGTAACGTGATACTAGCTCGTTTCCGCAGAAATCCCTTCAGAAAGACATCCCTCTTTTTAAGCAGATACTTTTTTGTGATTTGCAGTTGTAAAATAACACACCAAGATATTAATGCTATACGATAATCATCGAACTGGTGTTCTGCTCCTCGGAAATACTAATGACAAATTTCTAAACATTTATTTAGTAAGCTATTTTCTTTCTATTTATTACGAAGTAAAAAGCAAGTATTGTAATCGCCAAAAATTTTGAGTATCATATTTCACAGAAACTATGCATTTTGACCTCTATCGAATGCAATAAAACGATGTTTTACGTGACGTGACATATGTACGTAAGGACAGAATAAAGGGCTCTTTTTTCCCAAAGGAATCATCAAATGGACTTAGAAGAGATTTTTCCCGTAGCATCTGTCTGTACGTATGTACGTATGTATGTATCTCATATAACTCAAAAAAGAGTAGCTTCAGAACGTTCAAAGTTTGTATATAGAACAGCTATAACACGTAGATGTGGACCTCCTATTTGAATTGCAATCGGCCCCACCAAAAGTATATAAATATATGATTATATATATATATCCACTCTGCTACTCGGCTCAGTGAGCTCAGTTTTTTTATTCTTATATGATCGTAAATTGTGCATTTTTTGCTTTAAAAATGATTGAATTATGTTGTTCGTATTTTCCGTTTAAGGTTTTTATTCCTTTAGTTAACCTGCTTGTTATAGTTACAGAAGTATCAACAATTAAAAGTTGTTAACTGCGGCTAAGACTAATTTTTTTGGCCATAGCAGCCAATTCTGCTAAGTTACACTTGAAACTTAGCAGAATAGTGAATTTATTGCTAATCTAGAGAAACTAAGCTTCGCAACAACAAAGTAACGTTTTCTTTTATTATTGCGAATTAAATTATGCTTAACGTATTCTGTAATTATTATTTAAGTTATTAAATTACCCCATAAGTTGACTCAGCATAGCGTCCACAATAAATAAAGACCGTTTCTACGTTTTCAGTGTCTTTTTGCCGAGCGAGACCAAAAGTAAACTTTCATGTTTGTGCACCGAAATATCGGCCTTCTTGCCTACTGGCCGAATTGCTTGTTTTAACGTAGAAACTAATTTTGATTGTAAAAAAAAATTAATTGTTTTAACTGTATTTGCTGTTTTATGTTTTTATACATCTTTTAATTTTTAATAAACATATTTTGAGGTTTTTTTCGTATTTTTGCCTTGCCGCGAAGTGAGAACTGAATGAATTGAATGCGAAATATATCTCTAATGAAATTGGAGGAAATATGTTCAAGTAAAATGCAGAAAAAAATGCTTTAATTTAATATTCCGTGCAAGGACGTCATGTGCTGTACACATCAGATTTTTTTGTATTAGAGGCATGTAATATATTTAGGATGTATCACCGGACTTTCTTCATCTTGTTTGTTGTATAGTTCCATAAATAAATAACCCTACAACAAGAAAATAACATAAATGGAAAATGACTGCATCTAACTGAGTATCGTTTTTTTAATCTTTGCCATGAAACACAGCATTAAAATAATCAATAGCAAATCAGAAATCAATGAAATATAAACCCACAACAGGTGTCAAAGTTTTCAATAGAAGCAACAACAAGTTCTGCAAAAATTAGAACTTATGAAATTAACAAGAATAAATGAGTAAAATGTAAACAACCTAATAGGTACACCACAAGACTTCCTAGTACACCCTATTAAATTATGCACATTTTTTGCTGCATTTCATTTAAACTCATTAGAGATGCATTCTCATTCGAATACATCCTCGAAATTCATTAGAGATACATTTCTCATTCAATCAATTATGCTCTCACTCCGCGGCAAGGCAAAAATGCATAAAAACTCAAAACTTCTTCATTAAAAATTGTAAAATACAGAAAAACATAAGAAAACAAATACAGTTAAAACAATTAAAAAGAATTTTTACAATTAAAATTAGAGTTTCTGCGCAATAACAAGCAATTTGGCCATCGGGAAGCAATGTGCAAAGCAAGCGAAGTATTTTTTTCGATGCAAAAAATTGAAAGTTTACTTTTGAATCCACTCGGCAAAAAGACACCGAAGTTGGTGCGCAGACTGACTTAATTCTTTCTTCCACTAAGAGTTTCAAATTCAGAAGTTTAAGGTCCTTAAAGATATTGATAGCTCTGTGCATACTTACTAAAACATAATACAAATAAAAAAATAGATTCAAATATGTGAAGCAATTACGTAATACAAATACATAGCACATTCTTGAATAAATGCTAATACATTCTTGAATAAGTACTTAAACATAACTGTTTTAATAACTCTAACTAGTGTTTTTAAAGCAAAAAAAAAAAAAAAGCGAGTTAAGAATAAAACCACTGCGCTAACCGAGCCAGATTACAGAGTGGATATGTACACATATGTAGAGTGAATATGTACACATATGTGTTGTTCAGTCGACTGCGACGGAAACGGGAGGTACAGAACAACATGTTATACCTACATGCACAGTTTCAATCTACTGAGGGTATTTGTTTTTTAGTTATGCGAGGTACATACATACGCAAGTACGCACGTACAGACGTCACGAGAAAAATCTCTTCTGAATCCATTTTAAATCCATTTTACAATCGCATTTGGAAGAAAAAAAAGAGTTCTTTATTCTGTTGATATGTAAACATGTCACGCACAAACATCATTCGAATAGATTCGAGAGTGGTCAAAATGGATGTTTTCGTTAAAATATGGTCCCCTGGTATTTTTCGCAATTACACTTCTTCCTTTACGTCGTACAAGTAAAAAAAGAGTATGACCTTCAATCCTTTCCCAAATTAGTTAATGATTTGCTTTTTTCCTTGTACATGTTTATAATTTTGTAATTGCATGTATTTGGGGATAGGCCACACCATATTGTATTTATTTTGGTATTATGTATCATTAAGTTATATCCTTTTGTCTTAGGCAATGTTTCAATTTGAAATGTTCGTGATTCTATTTCTTTATATTTCTTCGTGCTCCGTTCTAATATATTCTCGTATTATAAAAATAAATTTATTTCTTTTTCGTCATTGAGGGTGGCGGGAGGGGGAATTTTTAACTATAAATTTTAATGTTATTTAAAATTAAAATTTACGAATATATAGACTTGATATTTTATTTTTAAATGACTTTTGATTTACTATAGATTAATTTCATTTCCCTGCGCATGAAGAAGACTTGCTAAATTAAATACAATCATCCGCCATTTCGCTTGCTTTCTGCGTAACAATTATTACATTCTTTTATTTGCAGCAGTTCTAAGCTCACATCTCAAAAGTTACTATAACGTTATAATTTTGACCATTTTGCATTATACCTCATATGGGTAACAAACATTTTGTTTTAAATGGTTGATTACCGCTTACAGTCTTACTGTTGCCTTGGATATAAATCAGTCATGTTTAATGGCCCGAAGGAGCAGAATGACTGAGGCATGTAAAAGCTGAAATTTCAACTGATGTTCGAATTCCTGCAGTTTAGACGGCGGCATTGACACTAGTGCAATGCGAATTTACCCAGGTGCAACGCGAAGTTGCCTCAGAATGTCCTCTATGAACAGAACTCTCCGTTTAAGGTTAGGTTATTCAATTATAGCAAAGCACACGAGGGCTATCTGCCTAAAGGGAGGGATGCAAAGGGAGGGATGGTGAAAACCACGAAAACGCCCATACAGCCAGCCCGTTTGCGGGATTCGAACCTCGGGACCGCACTACCAGTGTTCAGCGTCTTTACCGCTCGGCCGCTGGTGGGCCTCCGTTTAAGGAAGCAAACCTTAGCGAATCCTCCCATAATCCAAAAATCCAATCTATGGATGGCTCCATCTAGTGCACTTATTCACTCTGTCAGCTTTCATAATAATTTTAATGATTTTTAACACGTTTTTATGCTACTTTTCTATATCTAGTGTAGTCATTTTACCACCTTAGTTTAGATTTGTATTGCTGTTATGTTAAAAATGAACATCCAAACATTTTTGGCGTACTTAAATTTTTACCACATTTAAAGTTCGGATTGATAAATTTATGGTTATAATGTAATAAATCTCCTTTGGAAGAATACAAGTAACTCTGAATATTCGTGGTTGGTAGCTTCTAAATCTCTGTATGTAAAGAAGAATGTCTGCTTGTCGGTTTGTTCGTGATTAACTCAGTCACTACTATAGCTATCTTCACCAAACTTTCTACCATTCTTTTCTGGGTCCTGGAAAATATCGATATCCTCTTTTTTTCCAAAAAAAAGTAGCTAAATTCAGAAATATTAATTAAAAACTCTGAAAACGCAAATTTTTGTTCTTATTTTTTCCGCGTGGCAACAGCCTCGCACGTTGGAGATAAAAATCTGCTTTACTTGGAGAAGTATTGCCACCGCTCGCTTTCAAACCGTAGAGTTTCTTAATAAAAAAATTCTAATGAAATAAAAATCGCACTTCCAAACATTAAATACATTATTCCAGATTCCAAAAATTCGGGGGAAGCCATTTCGAATGCTCCCGTCTTCGTACGAATTAATTAAGCCAAGATATTAATTAAAAACTCTGAAAACACTAATTTTCTCACTCATTTTTCCCAGTGGCAACAGTCTCGTGGAGATATAAAAAGCTTTACTTCAAAAAGTATTGCCTCTGCTTGCTTTCAAATCTTAGAGACTGTTAATGAAAAATTTGTAAGTTTTATGAAATCTATATATATGAAGAACAATATGTGTTTGTTTTTTTGCTCGCGTTATTGATTTCTGATGAATTTTTCGCCACATTTAATCTTAATTGAATATAGGTGAAATATTGGAAGGAACTTGAGCTTTTTCGACCAATTGATTAGAAAGACGAAAATCATTAAAAACTGCGTGTCATTGATGCTGATATAATGAGAGATAATCAGTTTATTTTTATATCGAAATTTTGTATGTGGGTTCCATATCGCATCACACTGAAAAATGTATGACTATGAGTCGTAATTTTTCCATCGTTATTACAGAAGAAATGCAGCAGTATCGTTCTCTCTGTTGTTAGATACAATACTCTCAATCTGACTTAAGTGGCATCGGGTACTTTTGCTAGTTTCATATACGTAAATTAAACAACTGTAAGAATCCACGGCGTAACTGAAAAAAATATTGCATATCAAATAAAAGTCCCGATGGCAATGATCGTATTATTGCTGTGACTTGTTGAAATCAACTGATAATGTGTTGACTCTAGAAGGACAGTTTAGAAATGAATGCAAGAACGAAAACATAAATACAGTTGTAATTTAACCAATCACAACTCATTATTCGATTGATTAACAGTAGATAGTTATTTTCTAAATTGCGACAAATTTGTTATCCAGATACACCAATCGTTTAGAAGAAATCGGTCGAATAAATAAGGCTTAAATTGCTGGTAGTATAACGATGGCTGAAATTTAAACAGAGTAAAATAAAACAGATTTCATAATATGATAATTTTTGTCACGTAATACTTTTTGTATATGTAAAGACATTTAAATATTTTACGGCACAAGTTGAAAAATATATCAGTGTTCTCAGCCACTGAACTAAGCAAACGAAAACGGCCATTTTCAAGCAATGAAAGCTATACGTGATACCTTTTTATTAAAATTTTATCTTAATTTTTTTTACTTGTATAAAACTTACACTTAAAAAAATTTTACTTGAAAAATTACCTTAAAATTTTACAAGACAAATAAAGTATTGAAATGTTAAAAAATTACACCGGTGTTAATTTTTCAAATGCAGATTTTTAGGGGATAATGTTTACATTAGAAAAAACATTTATTTAGAAGCATCGTTTTCAAATCTGTATTTTAGAAAACGCTCTTTCTTATTTAGCAGAATTATTCAGTTTTATTTGACCCCTAAAATGTCACTCTTTTTCGTGTAAACATGCCTTATAATTTTGATTTTCAAGTTGGTTTAGAATATATGGAACATTCCTCCCGACAAATTCCTGCCACTTTTGCAAATTAAAGAAGAATTTTCTAAATGTAACTTCATTCTAAACAAGATGCCCGTGAAAGAATTTAACTTAGGTTTAATTATCTTGGCAGACATGTTTTTAGGAAAGAATATGCCGTATAAACTTGCTTTCGGAGACAACCCAGCCGTCCCAGACTTAAGCGTGACTAATTCAGTCTGCAAATAGTATCAGACAGAACATAACTCTGAAACTCTCAACTAAACAGAAAGGTTAAACATTTGCTGCTAGCATGAACTCTGTATTTGTACAATGAAGACAATGAATCAGTATTTACTTTTGAAGTTCACTGGTTAACTAATTACTCCATCCAGGCATTTAATACTTGATACTGAATTGGCTGTTGATTTTATCAGTAATGTTATTATCGATTATTACGGTTTTAGCAGATTTCGCAGATCCAGACTTGGTCGATCGCTCTCAAGCTAACTTCTGAACTCTACTAATCTGCTACTGAAATCAAGATACTACTTCCAATCCGCGTACAGCAGGGTATATATAGCTTTTGATCTTCCTTTAAGAACATTCTCGAGAAATCCGCTAAGAATGCGTTCTAGAATGTTCTAGCTTCGTGTATGGCATATCGCCAATTTTGTCGCCAGATGGGGGATTTCGCGCTAAATATAGCAACCCTGACTTTCCTTGCCATTTTCTGGCAACCCTAACGCCAATTGAGTTCATTATTGCAGTGGCTGTTTAGTTAGAACAGACAACCAAACCACAAATTCGCCTCAGAGTAGTCCCAAATCACTGAGAACACTGATTTTTTTTCAGTCAGAAATGCTTTTTAACAAAAATGCTTAGTTATCAAATAATAAAATGAATGAAAATAAAATTTAATACAGAAACCGTCTTTAAATTTTTGCAGTGGCTAATTTAAATTCAAATATATTTAACTGTCTACAAATTTCTTAAACTTTACTCAGCTGTAATCTTTGTATCTTGTGATTAAAATATAAAATGTTTTATGGAACATGCTTATATTCCTGTTGCTAATAGACACTAGCATTTAACAATTTTTCGTCTCAAAATAATGGGAGAAATATCAGTAAATTTTGCAGCAGTGAATTTAATATATTATATGGGAAGGAAATTAATTAAGTAAAAACTAATTTGGAATTAAATTCTAAATTAATTTGTTCTATTTAGCAAGCATAAAAATATTTTTACAATTTTTTACAAACGATAATTCATATTTAATAAGAAGTTAATTACAAATCGATACAGCAAAACTTCTTTTGTAGGCCTGATTAAAATACTTTTCATTTTAATAAAAACCCACATATCAGTGTTAGAAAAAAAATATTTTTAAGAACGTAAAATTGGTGAAGAGCAGTTTCAAAAGCTATTTAATTGAAGAATATAGTGTTAAATAGAAAGTAGGTATATGTTTAATATATTTCTCTTCGCGGTACTCGTTCTGAACATGGAAATACGTATATAGAGTTGAAAATGGCTATCATATTTCACCCAGCTCAGTTTGTTTAACCGACACTTTAACTGGTCTGATTATCACCGGTAAAGCATAATGGGGAAAAAATGCAAATATTTCTGCACTAATTCTTTTTATTTATGTAACTAAATTTTATGATATATTACAAATACTTTTGATATTTAAAAAATTAATTTTATTTTAATTACTTTTACAATTTATGCAAACGATTTACGATTTTTTTTAAATCTAGACAATTTATACATTGTATGAAAGAACAATAATTAGAATTTTCTAATTAATTAATTTGAAACTTCTAAAAGCATGCTTGAAGGGCAGGCGTATAGTTCTAAATTACTTAATTATTTGTATTATTTTGTTTTAAATGGAATATACATAATGCATATGAGTATTCATTGCAGCATTTTGAATATTAATTCATTACAAATATTTCGATGCTCTTGTAACTGCGGACATGTTTTTAAAATTCTTTTCATATATTATTAATCCTAATAAATTGCAACACAAATTTCTGAGCTTTAGCTTATTAATATAAATAAATTATTATTACCTGACGAATATATTTATACTCTCATATTACACAATTATTTCTAAGGCTGTTCGTAGTTTATTAGACGCATTTCATTGTATTTGCAGAAATATTTTACCTAAATTATTTATGTTTTAAATAATCCATTCAATAACCCTTATTCTTCAGTATCTTTCTATGCCGTAATTTCCAAGACAATTAAGATTTTTTTTAGTAGCAAAAGAGGAACTTTATCCCATTACTCTTGAACAGCTTTACAAAGGCTAAGGAAGGTTGTAAGTTGACCTCTAGACAATCCTCTTTTTTATAAATCCAAATAGCAACTATCCGTGGATGATACATCAGAAGATTTAATAGGGATATGAGTGAAGGGTTATGGCTTTGATATAGGTTTCTTGTTCCAAAATTTCCAGAAAATTAACAGTGGATTTTGACGTGCAGCTGCTTGATTTGTCTTGATGCAGTTCTACTGACTGATGTCACTGTGAATAAAGAGAAGAAATTTCATATTTGAAAATTGGGTATAGAATATGTTCCTGATAACATGTGGACATCACCGTAATAGTTTCTGCATTCTCTTTAATTTTTATTTCTCGTTATATCAAAAACCAACAACAGTCATAAATCCCTTTGAAAACTTTCTTTAGATTCTTTGTGCCATGCTCTAAGATTTTTTCCATTTCTTTGATGGCGATAAATGGATCTGTCTTTATTGCGGACATTTAAATGTATCCAAGATTCCTCTAGTGCATAGGTTCCCAACCTTTTTCGAACTGGTGCCCCCTTTTCTAGTGAATATTTCAATACCGCCCCCCTAGAGAAATAAGAGCGTACATAATGCATGGTGAAAACAAGAATTAAATAAAAAAAATTACTAATAGATAGAATGTTGTTGGAATTGAAACGCAACTGAATTTCTTCGTTATTTAAAAAGAAAAATAAAAGTTTTAGCTTACCTGTTATAAGGATAGGCAGGGGTTTTGATGATACGAAATAATCCATAATAAACTATTGCTTTCTAAATAAATAAATTGACAGTTTCAGAGAACACTCAAAAGGCATACTTAATTATTATTAAAAAGTATTTTTATTAAAATTTAAAGGCATCGAATTTCTAACTTAACTATTGAGAAGGCTGAATTTGATGCATTTTAAGAAGCTTGTTAATATCAGGCTCGATTTTACTTAAAAACAATCGTAAATCGCCGCGTTCAGTAACATGGAGCCGATTTCTCTTTTTCGTTACCAATGTTGCTACAGCACTAAATCCACGTTCTGCTAAATATGAAGATGGGAATGCTAGCAGAAATCGTTGCACAATCGACCATAATCTTGGATACAATTGCGAAATCGACTTCTGCAGCCAAAATTCTTGGTAGCCATTCTTGAATTTAATTTTTAATTCCTCATTTGTCGTCAGTTCTATCAGTTCTTCTTCTAACTGAGATGGTCCTGCTGTGTTGACATTGGAAAAAGGATCCAAAACCCAGTCTGGTATGTCCATGTTTAAAATGTCCTCGAATCGTTCCTTGAAGTCATTGTAGAGGTTTTCCAAGTGCTGACAGTAAACAAGCAAGTCGTCGTGCTTGAATGATACTGCTGATAAACATGGGAAGGTATGGAATTCACGTCTGCCTATATTTCTTTTATATAATAGCAGTTTAGACACGAAAGCAGCAATGCTATTTTTAGTCTTAATCAAGTTTAAGTCTTCTCCTTGAAGTTGGAGATTGACATCATTAAACAATTTATAGAGGTCTGCTAAGTACGCAATATCGTTTTTTGATGCGATGAGGTTGTCGCGCAATTCCGTGTCTTTGTTTCCTAGGAACTCTATCACAGATTCAAACAGATTGTAAAATCGAGTCAAACAAGTACCTTTTGAAAGCCAGCGCACCTCTGTGTGAAGCAGCAATCGGTTGAAATCTTCATCATTTGCAATGCAAAGCTGACTAAATAATCTGTCATTCAACGAGTTACTTCTGATTTTATTAACTGCTCTTATAACATATTGCAGTGATGTATGGAGACGTTCGCTCAAATTTTTCGCAACCAAATGCTGTCGATGAATTACGCAATGCACAGCAAGCACGTCCGGAACTTTATTTTTTAAGCATGCTATGAAGCCTTTGTGACGCCCTGTCATAGCCGGTGCGCCATCCGTAGCAACCGACAAAATATTATTAAAAGGAATTTCCTTTTCGTCAAAAAACTTTTGCAGTGTATCAAATATGGTTTCTCCTTTTGTATCTGTTTCCAAATTGGTAGCAAACAACATTTCTTGACATATTTTTTCATCTTTGATAAACCTCACGTACGACAATAACAATGCTTCATTGGTTGGTAAAGTGGACTCATCCAGCTGAATTGAAAATTGACAAGTCTGCAGATAATTGCACAACGATTCTTCAATGTTTTCAGCCATCTCATCAATTCGTCTTTGCACAGAATTATTGCTCAAAGGAATTTTTCGGATAATATCTGTAGCTGGTTTATGGAGCACGGTGGTTATTACTTCTTTAACTGCTGGTAAAATTAAATCTTCCCCAATAGTATGTGGCTTGCCTGTTTTAGCAATCAACAATGAGATATTGTACGAAGCTCGAAGTCCGTCATCGTCTTGTTTAGAAGCTGATGAAAATAATTTTGATATAGTTGGCTGATTTTCAATCTTCTTTTTTATCTCTAGAAAATAGGTCATATCTCTGTCTTTCTTATCCGGATGCATTTTATTAAGATGATCTTGAAGCCTAGAAGGTTTCATCGCTTCATTCGAAAATGTTTTTTGACAAATAAGGCACAATGGAGATGATGGATTTGAGGGATTTTCGATAAATCCGTATTTTATATAATCCGCACTGTACTGCCGCCTCTTCTTTTTTGCTTCCGACATGGGTTTTTCTTTACTTATACTTGATCCAAGTTAAGGGAGCTGCAAGGGATACTGCCGGTTTAAATAATATAAGTTGAAGTAGCAAAATATTAAGGCAACGCCGTTTTCATCGTACGCAGTACATGCTGCGATGAACGATAGATAGTGTGAGCCTGAGTCTGTAGCATTCTGCGGGGCTGTTCTATTTTTAGCTACCTACAATTTTGATCGGGTAAACCACTGGCGACGATTTGTCTACTCCGCCGCCGCTTATTTCGGCGCTCTAATTTTTTCCCGCGTCCAACGTCGCCTACGCACTTTTACAGACTCTCTTAGAATACAGTTTAGTTGGAGATCTCGCTATCGTTGCCGCTTGTAAGTGGCATTTTTTAGTCCCAGTGACATTTTTTGTAAATGTTACGGCCAAAGCCCGAAATCGGCCAATTCGCATTTTGGCCAACGTTGCTGTAAACTTACCGGCGAATGTCCAATCTTTTTGTTGATTTCTGGCTTTGACCGGCCAATTTGGGAAAAAAGAAATCAAGGGCAGATGGTTTTACACACTGTTAAAAATGAAGTATTTAAAAATGAGTACTTCTGTGAGTTCAACGAGTAGAAACTATTCAGTGAACGCATATGCTGTAACAATGTGATAGTGTGAAGATTAGATTTGCGCCCTTCAAAATGACGAATTATATCTTAAGCAAATGCGTTGCGTATCGAGTGTGAATACAGAGGCAAATTGAGTACTCAATTTGTCAACTAACTTTAAGGGTGATCCTTAGTCTTTTTCTGCTCCATAGACTCAATCTACCATTATCACATCAGGCTTTGGCCATGAATTCCCAGCCACTTCGCGAAATGGCCGACCAAAGTATAAAATGCAATATTAATTGCAAGTATTTTGGGCTTTGGCCAAACCTCCTGGCCAAAACGCGAACTGGCCGAACTTCGGGCTTTGGACGTAACATAAATATGTACATAAAGACAATAAAGATACATTTTTGCACTGAAGGCTTTTCCTTCTGATATTATTAACTCCGGTTCTACTGCTCCTTTCACTAAAATGGTGACCCTTTCAACAAAAGTCAACAGTTTTCTGCGACTTTTTGGAGTGCATCTCCCTAAATTAGCAAGACAGGTTGCTAGTTTTAGCACATGCAGCCCCAGAATCGTACATACTGGAGAGGTATGTCTTTCTCTGAACAGTGAAGTCTCATATCGAAATATGTGAATTTTCGCACACGTGATAGAAATGAATTATCAGCGTGATTTTAAAGTCTTTTTTAGACTATATTTGGCTAATCTTCCAACGCCCCTCTGTGCCATATCAACGCCCCCTAATTTTCTCTGGGTTTTTTACCGCCCCCCTGAAAGCCTGAAACGCCCACGTTGGGAACCTATGCTCTAGTGTGACAATATTTTTCCATTTTTTGGCCGAATAATTGTCTCTCATAGAGAATTCTGCAGCTCGTTTTACTTTCGGAGATATGTCATAGAGATCTACGATGCGCATTATATTTTTTCTCTTTTATAAGATTCAAATCAGCATTGATCACTTTGTTTACAGTTGACACTGAGTATTTTAATGATTATGCAACTATCCTTTGACTTCGAAGTTTTTTTCTTTTAACATAAAAGTTCTAACCTTTGCAACATTCGAAACCTTCCGTGTTTTTCTTGGATACGTATTTTGAACAATTTTTCTCCTGGAAGCCAAACTTTTTTTCTCTTTCTTATTGACAGTATTATCTATCGTTGCTTTAGATACCAAAACATAATGGCTTTCAGAGCATTTGGAATGACTAAATACGAACACATTCCTTCGGAAAGAGCAGACACATAGCCTTCTATCCATTGTTTTCTTAAAAGAGCCATTTTGCATCAAAATAAAATTGTCAAACAGCAGACGATAATTTTTACTTTCAAATACATGGTTTCAGTTAAAAAACCCTTTTCCAAGTGGGTAAGTCTTTTTTATAGTAAAGCAACGTTGTCTAAAAAATGTGAGAACAGCCCCTTTTTTAACAAACTTCCTTTGAGAATGCTGAGAACTGAATGGCAGACAATTAGATGAAACTATATAAGGCTCTGAGGGGAAGCAGCGAACGTTTATTTGCAATTAAAGTTCCAAACCCAGAATAGTACATTATGATTATGACTGTTATTAAACATAATATTTGAAAAAAAATACATCACGTTATAAAGCTGAAAGAATGCTTTAATTTAATATGTGAATTTCACATCATATCTCTATATACATAAATTTCATGTATGGCACTAAAGTATATAATTTGTGTTTCTAAACTCCATGTAAATGTTGCTAATATGTTAATATTTGTTGATTTAATAACCGTAAAACAAGAGCTTAACATTCTTTAAATAAAGCGAGATTAAACGGAAAAGCTTGTGCCTTTCTTGTTTACGAAATGAAAAACTAACAGCTTTTTATTATGTCAAAGCCGGAGTTAGCTGTTTTCAGCTGAAAATGTTAATTGTGATATGCATTCTTTTTAATAAACTCACTTCCGCAAAATATTGGAATAGAAAAGATGAAATGTTAAATACCTCAATCTATGTTATTTTTTCAGGTTATTACACATTTAACAAAATAGTTATACACTAGTTTGGCGTAAGTTAAGTGTAATCAATAGCAGCATTTTGTGAATATCAAAAGACATTTTTAAAGTAATAAAAATTATATGAATGTTGATAGATTGAAAAATAAACACCAAATGAAGCACGCGACGCCAGTATAATTTAAAACCACTCAACCCTATATCTTAGATAAACTTTGGTTCCGTGCAAAATATCGGAGGAAGCCATACTATTCTTAAACTAACATAAGTATTTTTATTCCATAATACTGCTTTTCCCTTTGAAGGAAACATACTTCATGTTCCGTCCTTAGAGGCTTTATTCTTATATCAATCCTTGACTCCTTTCCTTGGAGCAAAATACAGACAGACTCAACTGCAGCAAAAATTTAAAAACAAAAAAACAAAAAACCCTGAAAGCTTTCAGATTTTGCATTACGCCCAAAGGGGCGTTAAAAAAAGCCCCAAAGGTGTGTTTTTTAATCTTTTTTGTGTTACCTTTATTATATACCTATATATACCTATCGTTTATACCTATTAAATATCACGTTCTTCGCTCTTAAACCGTAAAATTCAGTTCAACAGTAATATCGTAAAATAATTTTTAAATGAGCATGCCTTTAGAATTTCCGATACAAAGTCTCGCGCGCTAAAGATAAAAACTTTTTTTTTCGTACACTTTGAAATCGTTGAGTTTCTAAATCAAAGACTCATAAATGCTTAGCAAAATATGAAATCGATAATAAAACAAATTCCAAATTCAAATTTGGGCTTCCAGAATCCCATATTCGGGTGGAGACGTACGTTATTCAAAAGTTGTATGGCTCTAGGTACCGTTATTTTATCACAATGCGAGAAACATACATTTATGTAGATTCTTCATTATTTTGTAGAGACATCACGTATTTCTTGGAAGCAGGAGATATGAAAAATTAGCAATTCCCTCCCCGGGACTCGAACTACGGACCTCTCGATACTCTCCGACCGTGCTGATCACTACACCACGAAGGCATGCTAAGAAAGCGAGAAAAATACCTTATATACTCCTCCTTTTAAAGGGCGACTGGGTATTAGTGGACCCAGTCGCCGAATCCTGGTGGTGGCGAATCATCATCCACTACCCTTTTAGTTGGGGCGCCGCTGTAGAGGCATTAGGTTATTTCGAAGCAGGAGATGTGCAAAATTTGCAATGCCGTCGCCGAGACTCGAACCTCAGACCTCTCAAATAAGCACCGAGCTTGCTCGCCACTACACCATGAAGGCAGGCTAAGAAGGCGGGAAAAATACCTTATAATATAATTTCTCTAAATATAATACAAGGCTATAATACAAGGCTGTTGTATATTTGATGACAACAACTTAAAAGTTGATTCTCCGTTTATGGAGAATCAACGCAAAATACTAAAACGAAATTAATAGCCCTTCTGGATTAACGCTATTTGAGTTAACAATTATCTAAAAGTTATGCACGTCGAAATCCAAATTTTCAGGAACGTTTTTGTGTTTACTAACCATTTCTTTCAAATGTTGTTTTAACAGAATCTTCACAAAGCATTTTCTAAACATAAATATTATTGGAGTTCTGGGTTTCAATTTGCCCCGAAGCTGAAAGTGATGTCAAAGGAACAAGTGATCGCGAGCATGAAGTCGTAGAGTTTATAGAAATCAGAGGAATACCAAGGCGAATGTTCGCTTTTCACACCTTCGATGTAGCGGTACCTGTATGCACTCTAACGTGCTTAATTACTCTTGGTTTCTGCTATGATTGTGAGGTCCATATACCGGCCGACTGGCAGTACTAGATCGTTCTGATGTTGATTGTTGATGCATGGCTATTTTCCGAATAATTTGGTGAGGATGGACATCGAATCCGTGCTGTTTGATTTCCTAAGCGAAACGACGTGTATTTCTGATAGAGTTCAAGAGCTAACAAAAGTACGGTTTCAAGGCACTAACAAAAAGCATCTTCTTATTATCACTATGCTCAGTCGCTAAATACTTCTCTAATGTTACGAATCTGCAGAATGAATACATTGTAATACATAATGAATCAATATAAAATGAAAAAAAAGTTTCAAAAAAAGGAAAATCTGAAAGATTTCAGATTTTAAATTACTTCCAAAGAAGCGTTGTTTTTAGCATTTTGTGTGTTGCCTTTATTTATTAAATATTATGTTCTTCGCCCTTAAATCATAAAATTCAGTTCAGGAGCAATATCGCAAAATGATTTTAATTTGAGCATCTGATACACAGCCTCACGCGCTGGAGATAAAAATGCTTTTTCTGTACAACGTTGCCATTGCTCGCCTTGAAATCCTTGAGTTTCTTAATCAAAAATTCGTTAAACTGTTACAAAATATGAAATCTATAATAAAACAAATTTCAAATTTGGGCTTCCAGATACCTATATTCCGGTGGAAACGTCCAATATTCAAAATTGGATGGCTCTGGGTACCGTTGTTTTATCACAATGCGAGGAACATACACATATTTATTCAGATTTTTAAATATAATAAAAGGCGATAATATTTAGTGGCAACAATCTGAAAACTGAAACAACGCTTTCAGTGAATCCACGCAAAATGCCAAAAGGAAATCAATAATCCTTCTGGGAAAATTGCCCCTTTGGACTAATAGTATTTTTAACTCATTCTAATTCTTCTAGAGGTTTATTCATATTAAAAGTGTGATTTCCTTAGTTATTGCTAAATTTATAGAAAATTATTCTTATTTATAACAAAAACGAATTGGTTTAAGTTCAATAATTTGTTCACAGAAAATAAATTAAATACAAACACCTTTACGGATGAATCAAATTGTTAAATTTTAAATGAATTGTTTGATAAACATTTCTTACCAAATTTTCCGTTTTATTAAGTGAATACTATTGATTATGCGATAAGTCAGATTTTATGTTTTATATTACATGTAATAACTGGGTGTTAAGCAAAACTGCAAGCTCTTCTTTAACGATTATTTAATTTTTAGGATATTTTTAGGATATTTGTATAATTTTTAGGATAACTTACTGAACTGTAATTCTAAGGAATAAAAGAATAAATAATTGCAAACTCGTAATATTACTTTTTAGTATTTTGATTTTTAAATGAACATATATTTCTTGTCGTTCAATTAATTTCCATAAATTTATAAAGCAAAATAAGATTTAGAAAATTAATCAAATATTTTATATAAGAAATTACAAGGCGTTGGATTTCTTTTTCTACTTTAAAGTTTTCAATGTTCAATACACATGAGTCAAGAATATGAAAAAAAAAACTTTAAAGCGTATCACTATAAAAATTACTGCAAGGGTGTAAAATTGGGTGACAAATAAGATAAAACATCATTCAGTCGGTTCAGTGTGTTCTAATGGCACCATAGATAGTACAAGAAAGTACTCCAACAGTAAAGTACAAACAAGCGTTGTGTTTAGATTTGGCAACCCATTCAAGTTTTAATTAAATTTATTGGGTCCAGTTTTCTAAATTATAAGTGAAAAGAAACAAGCTTAAGTTAAATTAAATTTTCATTTATTAGAGGTTAACAAACTAGCAACAATATAACAATATATGGTGATGGTGGCGGCGTTACAAGAGTCGAAGTGAGAAAACACTTTTGTTACATACTCATTGAACATCACAATTTACGTGTCCATAATTTTCTCGTCGGACATTACAGTGGAACCCTCAAGAGGGCGGATTAATATATATTAGTCAGCCTTGAAAGTATCTGTGGGAAGAGAGAAAAAAAAACAAGTTAGTTATCGATTAATTTTGAACTGTCCTTCCCTTGTCTATCTCGGTTCCTTCCTTCCTGAGTCGACGACACTCGGTGGTTTTCTCTCGGTAAGGTTCGGCATCGTTCTAAATACCGCAGGCAGAGCACTCGAGACCGAGCTACTCGTTTTCTTCTCGCGCAAAACTTCCGGAGTCCCTCTCTCATTCCTCCGTAGATCGCTGCAGACCCTTTTTCTTCACCTCGCCAGCCCCTCGTTTGGCGATCCGAGACAGTCCAAATCCCGCCAAGAGCATGGCAACCCTAGGAGCGGAATCAAACTGAAAGGTGAAGGCAAAGGGTTGGTTAGACAGAAGTTGGCGAATAATCGCTGATTTTTCATAACTTACAAGCGACCCACCAGGGTCATCAACCTGACATAGCAGAAGCTAGCCTCGTTCAGGGTCCCATTTTAACATGGCGAACGCCTGTCAGAATGCGAATCACCCAGACCCCTCAACCTTGGCGTGGCGTAGCTGCATATAAAACAAGCTGATTCAGCAGGGTGCAGAATCGCACTTGGCGAAAAATATTTTTCCGACCACTGTCTGGCAGAGATAGTTTCGGAGAATTCTTCTCCAAGTAAACATCAAAACAAAGTCGTAAATCTTGATTCGCAAATGCAACGTAAAAGTTTTTTAGAAAAGAATTAAGGATTTGTTTTTAAATACCAAATTAATAAAAGACCAAAGAAAATTTCTTTAATTGAAATATAATAATTACATAGAAAAAATTTTATGTTTTCTACAACACCAAAAACGACCTTACCACCAGAGTCAGAAAATATGGATTCCAGGTTTACCAGAAAGAGGGGTACGTTAACAAAACCAAATACTAAACTTTAAACACCAACTTGTGTAAGGCAAATAACTTTAAAAGTTTTTTTAATTGACCTTAAGGGTCAACTTAACCATTAATTAAACATTAAGCAAACAAGTTAAGATTAAGTATTAACTAAACAAAAAAATTAAATGGTTAACCGAACTACCTTAAGGAAAAACAGAAAAAATAATTAATCAAGCAACTTAAATTCAGAAACTGCCAAAAATTAAATGACAACAATTACTTTTCAACAAGGCAAAAAAAATTTAAGATCAACTATAAAATAAGAAAGAAATTAATAACTTTTAAGTCTGATAAGAGAATTAAGATAAATCATTACAATTAAGATATTTTAATTCAGCAACTGAAGTATAGCTAAGTATGTATTGCATAACACAAGGTTTTTCAACTTTACTTTTATCAATTCGATTCGATATTTTGTTTTATAAAAGGAACATATTATTTTGCGCATATTATTTCAACATAACATTTTAAAGGAACATATTATTTCATTATTTTGCGCAGTCGAACGTAATACAAGAATTTTATTAATAATATCTTCTAAACTATACCGTTTCATATTTTTCTTACATTAATCTGCATAACAGCTTTAAACTGTAAAAATCTTGCATACTTCACTACACCACGAAGGCATGCTAGACGAGGAAAATTTGGTCTCATTATATACAAGACCTCCTTGTAAAAGTTGAGAAAAATTACATGAAGTGAAAGTGAGTTTAAGGAAAACCCATGTTGGTGTTGTAGGATATGAGAGGGTTGACATGCTGACCAAAGAGGCTGCTTTGGGTAATGCCGGGAATGTGTTCGATATTCAGGCATCAAAAAGAATTATTATTGGTAAAATCAAAAATTTCTAGTTTGACCAGTGAAAAAAGAAATGGAACATTTCTGGAAAAATAAAAGATTATTTGTTGGACTTCGAAGTTTCTAAAAATATGAGAATGATATGCGAGTTTGATTACAATCAAATAATGAATGGACACGGGCGCTTCCCAGGGTACCTGAAAAGATTTAATTGCCAAAATGATCTTTTCTCGCGCGCTGGTAATAAAAATGTATTTTTTCCGTACAGTGTTGCCATTGTTCGCTTTAAAATTGTTGAGTTTTTCAATCAAAAATTCGTTAAAGTTTTACAAAATATGAAATAGAAAATAAAACAAATTCCAAATTTGAAATTTGACTTCCAGATGCCCATATTCGAGAGAAGGACTACGTTATTCAAAATTGGATGCCTCTAGGTAACGTCCTTTTTTCACAATACTAGAAACATACATATGTTCACGCAGATTATTCATTATTTAATTTCCTTAAATATAAAGCAGATCTTTAATATTTGGTGGCAACAATTTGAAAAGTAAAATGCCATTTTATAATAGACGAA
Source organism: Stegodyphus mimosarum (assembly GCA_000611955.2). Classification (NCBI taxonomy): domain Eukaryota; kingdom Metazoa; phylum Arthropoda; class Arachnida; order Araneae; family Eresidae; genus Stegodyphus; species Stegodyphus mimosarum. The sequence continues at coordinate 113,210 of KK116626.1, forward strand.
GCTAAATTGTCAAAACGAAATAAAAAGCCCTTCTGAGCGCATTGCTCCTTTGGGGTCATAAATTCTGCTGTTTCATCTTACAAAAATAACAGAAACAAGAAACGAAAATATAAGCATTTGCATAGATTAAACCGTACGAAACACAAAATACGTTCATCTTAGAAAAGGCATTAGTGTGTTTTATGATTTTTATAAAATTGCTCCACTTCGTTCTAAGACAAAAAGTTTAGAATTAACTTATTTATTACCTTTTTAAATTGCTTCGAATTTACTACTGTATTTAAGCATATTTTAATATAAATTTTAACAGTTTTTAATGCTAATATCCAAATATACTGGAGAGGATTTAATGCGTTTTATGGATTCAACAGAAATGTTTGAGATTTATATCACATAGAAGATGTTGTCTAAACATGCACCAAACAAATGTTTTTTCATTCAAACAAAGTATAAGAAGTAAAACATGAATTACCGTATAATAATTACTAACTAAGCATCTTCTTATTATCACTATGTTGAGTCGTTAAGTATTTATCTAATGTTATGAATCTGCAGAATGAATACATTGTAATACATGATGAATCAATATAAAATGAAAAAAAATTTCAATAAAAGGAAAATGTGAAAGGTTTCAGATTTTAAATTACTTCCAAAGAGGCGTTGTTTTTAGCATTCTGTGTGTTACAATAGAAGAGAAACACACCAATGTGACAATCAAATTCGCTAAAACAACCTTGTATTTGGCGTACATTTATAAGGTATTTCTCCCTCTTTCTTCGCATGCCTTCGTGGTGTAATGGTCAGCACACTGAGCCGGTATTTCAGAGGTCCGTGGTTCGATTTCCGGCGAAGGCGCTGCTAATTTTTCATCTCTCTTGCTGTTCAAAAAAATAAAAAAACCTAATGTCTCTACACTGGCGCCCGAACTAAAAGGGTTGTGGATGATGACTCTCCACACCCAGGATTTGGCGACTAGGTCCCCTAAAACCCTAGTCGCCCTTTAAAAAGGGGAGTATATAAGGTATTTCTCCCTCTTTCTTCGCATGCCTTGGTGGTGTAATGGTCAGCACACTGAGCCGGTATTTCAGAGGTCCGTGGTTCGATTCCCGGCGAAGGCGCTGCTAATTTTTCATCTCTCTTGTTCAAAAAAAAACCTAATGTCTCTACATATTTACAAAAACACTCAATCGATTTCGAGGGCATCTACAGATCCCTCCTCATCAGGAGAACAAGATAAGATATAAGAAGATAATAAGATAATAATAAGAAGATGATAATATAAGGTAAGATATAAGAAGATAATAAGATAACAAGAACAAGATAATAAGATATCTTGTTCTCCTGATGAGGAGGGACCTGTAGCTGCCCTCGAAATCGATTGAGTGTTTTTGTAAATGTACGCCAAATACAAGGTTGTTTCAGCGAATTTGATTCTGTGTGTTACCTTTATTTATTAAATATCATCTTCTTCGCACTTAAATCATTAAAATCAGTTCAGGAGCAATATCGCAAAATAATTTTAAAATGAGCATCTGATACACAGTCTCGCGCGCTGGAGATAAAAATGCTTTTTTCTCCACAACGTTTCCATTCCTCGCTTTGAAATCAATGAGTTCCTTAATCAAACATTCTTTAATGTCTGACAAAATATGAAATAGACAATTAAACAAATTCGAAATTCCAAGTTAGAGTTTCCGGATGCCCATATTCGGTGGAGGATTATGTTATTCAAAATTTAATGGCTTTAGGTATCGTTGTTTTATCAGAATGCGAGAGAAACATACATATATTTATCCAAATTTTTCGTTATTTAATTTCTTTAAATATAGTACAGGGCTGTACTATTGGTTGGCAACAGTTTGAAAAGGGAATTAACGCAGAAAGTGAGTCAATGCAAAATGCCAAAAAGAAATTAATAGCCTTTCCGGGCTCTCGAACTTTTCCAGCGGACTTTCAACTCAACGGATTTTAAAGCAGCCACCTCAATGCAGGAGATACACTATGCATCTGGAAACTTCCATGTCTTATCCGAGATTTAAATTAGAAACCAAAATTATACCAACCGTTTCCGTAAACCGCTGTACCAAACAACTACTACAACTACTAACGTATGATAAATTTTGCCATGGTTAGAATACAATTACTTAACTTGTTAGGATGATAAGTGGAAATGTTACGAAGCATTTCCTGAACATAGGCTTCCTGTGTGTAACCACTTAAAGAGTGCTTCTAACAGTACTTCTAATCAATGCAGTGTGTGGGATTAAGGGAATAATATTGAATGATATTCAGCTATCCTTTACGTTTAATACGAGTAGGTTATTCCACGGATGCAAATGTCATGCGAATCGCAGATTATGTATCTCAAACCGTCATATTCGTCAGATTTGCTGCATATGCATAGAAAGAGCTTTACTGTCATTGGGTTTCATGTCTTCAAAATGTAGACGGTAATCTTTATAGTTGAGAAGCTTGTAAACCACTTCATCTTTCAAACACTGAAGAAAAATATACTATGGTTTTAAAATATCACATCTGCAAGTCTGTATGACATTTCAGATTCATTGATAATGATTTGAGGAATGAATTTCACGCATTTTACGTAATTTTCTAAAAGGATTTTCGTAGTAGATTACCAATTCCGTCTGATATTTCGAAAATCTCCACATGTTTTGACTAAATTGCTAACTTTATAATGAAATCGCGATAAAGGAAGTTATATGATGTCTTATAAGGTATAGGATGACTGAATTTTAAAGTAATTATATAAAATCTCCAATGTAGCACGCCAGAATAAGATTTGAACCTGAAAACTTATCATATAGCTGATGCACTTAAGAAGCTAAAATATATTTTACTTTACCAATTCACTTATAGATAGCGCTACGCGATTAATAAGAAAAAGTTCAACTCATTCTGAGTTTATGACTCGAATATTTACAAACATTTTCTAACACTGTCGAAATTTATAGCACGCTCTGTGCAACAAAATTTAATGTCTGATGTCCCGGTAGTTCGTATGCATAAATATAACTTTGTAAGAATAATAAAAGCTTTAACTGATTCAAAAACGCCTGCCACTTACTGTGTGAAATGTGGTAATGCAACTAATAAATGTTGAAACTGTATCTACATTAAATTGCAGAATGTGAACCAGCTTCTGTCACATACTCAGCTCATTACCAAGGTTCTCCTTGTAAGGTTTATTTTAATTTTATAACAGTTATTTTAATTGAATTGTGTTTTCCAATCTTTCCTCGTTTCAACTTATAAGTCCCTACCAGAAAGAGTTTTTAAAATCCCGTTGAATGCAAATAAGTAAGAAGTAGTAATAAAGGAAGATTCACCTTACTTCGACAAAGAGAGAGAGCTACGAATCCTGAGTAGCGCATGCTTGCCTTCGGGCTAAGTCTGTAGAAGCTGTTATACTCTGCCGTATATTACGTACCTTTGATAGTAGCCTTCTAGTTTAAATTTAAGAGCCAACTGCGTTAGATTTGTGTTAACTTCGGCTAAATCTCTTAGTTAGATGTAATTAGTTCTTATTTCTTATTTTTAAGCCCAAGTGGAGGCTTTGTTGTAAGCCCACAGAAAGGGGCCGACTGTTCATGTTATTTTGAGTGAAATCAAGGATAGTTAACCCTTCTTACGTTTACGATTTCTGATAGCTGAACTACGCTGTAATTCGCTTAACAGTTTACTAGATTCCTCAACATTTACTTTAGTACAAGAAGAAGGAGGAACATTACCTCCTTAGAGAATAGCTTTGAAAAATAGAACAATAACTGAAATTATGAGTAATTCTTTTAAACGGTTTATCAACTGAAATTTAAGTATCTGGATGCTTAGACAAATATTGATACGCAAGTTGTGTTAAACCATAATTTAAGAGACACAATGATGAAAATTAAGACTTAAGTATGCAAAGAATTTATAATAATAAATACTTGTATTGCATTTTCCTATATACTTATTAAAGTAAACATTTTCTTAAAAAATAATTGTACTGGTAAACCAATTAGAAATAACAGACACTAAAAATTAGGAAACAAAAATTTAATTTTGAAATAGAAAGTAGTATTAAACGAATACCATCTCTAATACTATCTCATTTTCCGTTTAGAAATTCTCAGAACTCTTACAGATACCAACAGCATTGGCTATGAAAAAACTAACTATATTTTTTTCTATTAATTATTAGCCCAAAGGAGCGTTAGTTCAGAAGGGCTATAATTTCATTTTGGCATTTTGTGTCGATTCATTGTAAATGTCCGCATCGCTTTTCAAACTGTTGCCACCAAATATTATCGCGTTGTGTTACATTTAAAGAAATTAAATAATAAAGAATCTGCATAAATGTATAAATGTTTCCCGCATTGTGATAAACCAACGGTACATAAGAACCATCAAATTGTGAATAACGTAATCTTAATAAATTATATGTAGCCTTATTATTAATCTTCCAATGATAATCAGGTGTGTTAACTACTTACAACCCTAGAATACACGCTGGGTTATGCAACATTCTGAGATTTCTCCTTCATTTAAAGCATGACTGAGGAAGGGTAATCGAATCCAAACGGCGACAAATTAACGTCCGTCACACGTTTTCTCAGAAAACTGAAACTCATGGGATTTTGATAGCAGGAGACGAAAAAGAAATCTGAAGGATTTCAGATTTTATATTACGCCTAAAGGGTCGTTTTTTTAACGTTTTGAGTGTTACCTTTCTTTATGAAATATCATCTTCTTAGCACTTAAACCATAAAATTCAATTCAACAGCAATATCACATAGGCATATCTTTAGAATTTCAGATACAGTCTCATGCGCTGGAGATTATTTTTTTCCCGTACAGTATTGCCATTGATCACTTTGAAATATTTGAGTTTGTTAATAAAAAATTTGTTAAAGTGTAACAAAATATGAAATCGATAATAAAACAATTTTCAAATTCCAAATTCGGTTTTCCAGATGCCCATATTCAATGGAAGATTGCATTTTTCAAAATTTGATGGATCTAGGTACCGTTGTTTTATCACAGTGAGAGAAACATATATACATTTATGCAGATTCTTCATCATTTAATTTCTTTAAGTATAATACAGGGATCTAACATTTGGTGGCAACAATTTGAAAAGTAAACCGACATTTATAATAAACCAAAGAAAAATGCAAAAACGAAATTAATAGCCGTTCTAGGCAAATTGCCTGTTTGGACTAAACGTTCCCTTGCCGGGATTCAAGCCACAGAATTTGCAGTTGCTAGGCGGATGTACGAAACGCTTATATAACAAAATCAGGCATCGGAAAACAGAACTTCTTTACTTAATTTCTTGGTAGCAAAATTCAGTTATGTTTCTGTTTGAATAGTACTTTAAATTACATTTGTTTAGAAACCGACTGAATAACACTTTTCCCTCTAACAGTTCTTCTATTTTGATGGAAACAGAATTCTGATAAAACTTTAATTCGAAGAATATCTCCTTTCAGAATATTATTTTATGCTGCATAAATTTATTATTTGCTACCATTAAACGCATTTTATCTTGTTATTTACGGAATTCCGTTCACTGTCTTTATATTCTTAAAATAAATGTTTCCCTTTAGATGGAGATTCCCATCCCCCCTGAATGCTGGTTCTTTTGTGCAAGCTAACTAGATTTCCGATTATTTTTGTCTGCTTTATAAATTCCTAGGGTCTGTCTATTCAGGATGTTCTTGATCGATATTAATTTAATGAATGTTCGAGAAATGTTTAACAAAATAATAAAACTAATGTTCTAATGGTTTTAGATTTAAGGGCTTTTATTAACTTTCTACTTAATTCAATTTTCCACCAAGTTTGGGGATTAAAAGCATGCATTCAATGTTTATCGAAGCAAGAGCGTATTTGCATTGCGAAATTAAAGTTAGTTTAAGACTCATCATTGGTAATATGTTTTTTAAAAAAGCAGTGGGAAAGAATGGAAATTATATACAATCTGTATTTAAATTATCTCGGAATTAGTTTTTGAAATATTTCCCATTTTTCGGAAGAATGTTTTTTTTCGCCGAATTCTTACTCTGTTTAAAATTGGTTTAGAGTTGCCATGTTTCAAATATAAAGCTGTTCGTGCATTTTTCAGACGATTTTCATTGTATTTACTCAAATATTTTAGCTAAACGTTTTATGCTTTAAATCTTCCATTTGATAATCCTCATTCTTTACTATCTTTCTATACTGCATTTTAAGATGCAATAAAGGATTTTTTACTTCCTTGTACTAAGTAAAAAGGAAGTATTGTAATCGCGAAATATTTCAGGTATCATATTTCAACGAAAATATTCATTTTGACCGCTATCCAAAGCAATTAAACGATGTTTTTGCGTGATATCTGCACATAAGAATAGAATAAAGGACTTTTTTTCCCAAAAAATTATAAAACTGATTTAAAATGGATTCTCCTCCCATAACTCAAATACAAGCACATTCAGAACGTTGAAATTTTGTATATAGGACTTCTATAACATGTAGATGTTCACCTGCTACTTTGGTTGAAATCCTGCTGCACCAAATATATATATCAATCAACTCTGTTACTCGGCTGAGTGAGCTCAGTTTTTTATTCTTATATGTTGGTAAATTGTGCATTTTTTGCTTTAAAAATGATTGAATTTTGATGTTCTTATCTTCCGGTCAAGGCTTTTATGCCTTTAGTAAATCTGCATGCAAGATTTGTAGAACTATCAACAATTTTAAAGTTCTTTTAGTGCGGCTAAGCCTAGTTATTTTTCATACGGCAGCGATATTTGTTTACATTTAAAACTTAGGACAATAATGGATTTGTTGATAATCTAGAGAAACTAAGCTTCGCAACAAGAAGGCTAACGCCTTCTTTTATTATTGCGAATTAAATCATGTTTAATCCATTCTGGAATTTATTCCAGTAAATGAGATTTATATTATAATTTTTAAATATAGATACTTTGAGTTTTTATGTATTTTTGCCTTTTCGCGAAGTAAATACTGAATTAATTGAATGAGAAATACTGAACTGTCTGTGAAAAACTATTCTTTTCTTTTCTTTCGTTTGTTAAATCTCTTTTATGCATCGTTTTAGGTTTATCATAGTATTTGAATAGAATATGTGGCAACCATTAGATAATTATTCAGATGATATTCAGAAATGAAAGACACACACGAGAAACACACAAAGATACCTTTCTAAGATCAGCATTAATCCCTTTTTTTAATGTTGACACTGAACATTTGAATGATTATGTAACTGTCCTTTGACTTCAAAAATTTTCTTTTAATATTAAAGTTACCTTCGTAACAGTCGAAACATTCCTTGGATATGTATTTGGAACAATGTTTAAGCTAGAAACCAAACTCGGATCTTTTTTTCCCTTTCTTGACTTTAAATATAGAAAAATCATGGCTTTTACAACGTTTTTTAATAACTAGATACGAATGCGTTTCTTCGTATAGAACAAAAAAAATGGTAAGCTTTCATCCATTGCTTTTTTAAAAGCGCCATTTTGTATGAAAACAAAACTGTCAAGTAGCAGACGATAATTTATACTTTTAAAAAAATATGCTTGCAATTAAACAAAAATTTCCATGCAGACGATTTTTTTATACAAAGCAAAATCGCCTAAAAATGTTCAAACAACCTCTGTGTTTCGCGATTTCATAGAATATAATGAATTAAATTTTTAATTTAAAATTTTCATTGAACATGATGTTAATTACTGTAATTATTATTATTTTATTGTTTTTTGTATTATGTGATGCAAGTAGAAGCTGTTTGTATGTTATTTATTATCTGCTACTGTAAACTCACTTATAGATATAAATCTTTCAGCTGCCACAGTAAAGCAGCTGTAATTAAGTTGTCAGGAGAATTTATTATACTGTTCTTTCTCATTTTAGTTGTTGCCCAGAGATATGAGATACGTCTCTTCGACGAATTTGTTCTGCGAGGCAATATGGCTGTTCTTCGCTGCCCAATTCCGAGCTCTGTGAGTGATTATGTCACTGTGACGTCATGGGAAAGGATTGATGGTTTTATGATTACCCCAAGTATAGCAAATGGTAAGCATGCGCAAATTACCCTCACAAAATATCAAAAGAAATATCTTTTTCCCAATTTTTAACTTCTTAAAGCTATTTATAAACATATTTTATTAACTGCGAATATTTTTATAGCTATAAAACACTGAGTGATATAATTCCTTCTTTGTTCTCACAATAATCCAATTTCATAGAATTAAAAGTGTTTTGGAAAGCTTCATATTAATTTTAGACAAATAATTTCAAAATAAAATTTATAGATTTTCTTATTTCTCAGGTTTACCGCTTTATTTTAAATTTCTTAGATACATGGATATTTACAATGAAATAATTCAGCGATTTGTAGTTAATTTTGTACTGAATTAGGTTACTACATTACTGCAGAACACATTAGCTCTGCGTACTTAAAAGAAGGGATTTCGTAGAAGTTTTAAGTAAACTTAGTTTTAATTAAGTTACACCTATAATATCGAGGATAAAATATTGATGCTGTGGATTAAAATAAATAATCAATTTAAACATAGTCTTACGTGCGTACGGGTTCGTAATATATTGAATGCACAAGTCGTAAAAAGTTAAAAAAAATTTATTCTTTCCACATTAAATAAATTAAAATGCTGAAATATTTCTTCACAAATCTTCGCACAATATCACAATATCTCAAACGTTTAGCAAAAACTCCGTTCAAAACAGATAAAATAGTTCTATCTCACAGCGAAATCACTACAATCAATACAGCATTAAGTAAACAAACAGCAGTTCGCTTTTTACAGCTACAAGTATAACAGCAACAACAACAACTAACTCACTAACTAACTGAGATGAGGTGTTTCACCTCGGCTTTTATAAGCTTTTAAATTATCAGTAGAACAATCACGATTTTTCTAGATTTTTCTGGATGGCAACAGTAATTACGAGATATTTATTTATTAATCATTAAATGCGCGCGCTCTTTTATTTTTATTGCTATTTTTTTTTCGACGTAGCTTTCTCTTCAAAAATCGTCTGCGTTGCTAAGGCAACATGAAGCAAATCTAATTACAATTCTAAATAAATAGCCAAATAAATGTGAAATTCGTAACATTGCCCCCTTCCCAAGGACTGCACGTCCCGGGCAGTACAATCCTTGGACAGGAAGCCAAACTTACAACTAAGGCATCAGTGCTATAATAAACATTACTTTATAATAACAAAATAAACAATAATTAAAATAAGTGACTTTCAGCAAATTAAATTCTATCCAACGCGAAATACAATTCAAATACTAAGTACAAATACTATCAAATACAAATGCTATTAAACACAAATACTTATCAAATACTACTACTTAACAAATACAAATCAAATACTAAATACAAATAGGACCATGGTCTTATACTATGTACATTACTATTTACAATTATATACACTACGTACTATGGCCATAGTAATGAACTAACCTGTCGTAATGAACGACTTTAGGTTTAGAGTTCGATGACTTACGGATCCGAACCACGACGTCGTTCAGCCTGTTTAGGACTGTGTAAGGACCATCCCAAGGTGATTGTAGTTTCGGAGAAAGTCCTTTTCGACGAGTCGGATTCCATAACCACACCTTGTCTCCTTCGTTGAAACGATGTCCAGTAGCTCTCGTGTCGTAGCGGGTCTTCATCTTCTCCGTCGCCAAGTTGACTCGCTCTCGTGCAAAGTTGTGCATCACTTCAAACCGGGCCTGGAGGTCTTGAATGTATTCCTCAGGCGATGAAGGCGCATCCGGAGGGCGACCAAACAAAAGATCACATGGCAGACGAAGGTCACGACCGAAGAGCATCTGAGATGGGGAATAGCCGGTAGTCTCGTGGACAGCACTGCGGTAAGCCAGTAAAAATAGTGGCAACTTCTTGTCCCAGTCCTGTTGGTTTCTGGAAACCACTAATGAGAGGTTATTGAGGATGGTTCGATTAAACCTCTCTACCATACCGTCCGACTGGGGATGTAAAGGCGTCGTTTGGGTTTTGTCAATGCCGAGTAGCTTGCAGAGTTCCTTGACTACAGCCGAGGTAAAATTCCTTCCCTGATCGGAATGTAACTGAAGAGGCACTCCGAATCTGGAAATCCAGTGCTGTATCATCATCTCTGCTACTGTGACAGCCTCTTGATCAGGAATAGGATACGCTTCAGGCCACTTGGTGAAGTAATCAATGGCAACGAGGATGTATTTGTTGCCATCAGCAGTTCGTGGCAGAGGTCCTAAGATGTCAAAGGCGATACGTTCAAAAGGTGCTCCTACATTGTAACGTTGCAGCTTCCCCCGGCTGCGTTTCTTCGGTCCTTTCCGACTTGCACAGGCATCGCAAGTTCGGCACCACTTTTGCACGTCATCCTTTGCATTATTCCAGTAGAAACGCTCCCGAACTCTCTGCAAGGTCTTCATTATTCCGAAGTGACCTCCTGCAGGGCTGCTATGTAGTTCTTTAAGGACGTCCGGGATTCGGGATCTTGGGAGTACCAGCTGCCATCGGAATGTTTTTCCATCATCCGATTCGAATTTTCGGTACAAGACGCCGTTTCGAATATGGAGTGAGTCCCAGAGAGCCCAATATTGTTTTGTCGTGGGACTATAGCTCGAAATATCCTGCCAGGTAGGTTTTCTGTTTGAGGTCTCCATTAACTCAATTATGGGTTTAATATCACGGTCTTCCATCTGGTCTTTCCTGATTTCCTTGTCACTCCATGGGTCTGGATCAGCCGATGTTGATGCTGTAATTTGCCGTGCAACTGGATTAACCAGTTGGTATTTAGCTTCGACCCTGGAACAATATCGGCAGTTTTCCGGGCAAGGTCTTCTAGACAAGGCGTCAGCGTTTCCGTGCGACTGTCCTTTGCGATGACGGATGATGATGTCATATTCCTGGAGTCTCTGTATCCACCTAGCTATCTGACCCTCAGGATTCTTGAAATTTAAAAGCCAGGCCAATGATGCATGATCTGTGCGGAGCAGGAATTTTCTGCCGTATAAATAATGATGGAAATGTTCTACGGCTTTGACTATGGCGAGCAACTCTTTCCTGGTGACACAGTAATTCCTCTCCGGTTTAGATAGGCACTTGCTCCAGTAAGCTACTACACGTTCTTGGCCCTCTATTTCTTGGGACAAAACAGCGCCGACACTTTCATTACTCGCATCCGTGTCGAGAATAAATGGTCTGTCGAGCTTAGGATACGTCAGGATTGGAGCAGATGTTAAGGCTTCCTTCAGGTTCTTAAATGCATTCTCACATTCTTTTGTCCACACGAACTTTTGCTTGCTCTCTGTCAGCTTGTGAAGGGGTCTTGCGATGGAAGAAAAATCCTTCACGAATCTCCTATAGTAGGTAGAAAGCCCTAGAAAGCTTCTCAACTGGTGGACATTTTCGGGACGTCTCCAGTGTTTAACTGCTGACACTTTTTCAGGATCCGTGCGCACACCTTCAGCAGAGATGACATGTCCGAGGTAAGTCACTTCCTGTCTGAATAATTTGCATTTAGCGGTACTCAACTTCAGATTGGCTTCTTTCAGTTTCTGAAGCACCTTTCTAAGATTTTCCAAATGTTCTTCGAAACTCTTCCCGACGATGATGATGTCATCCAGGTATATCAGACAGGCTTCGTATGAAAGACCTTTTAAAACAGTCTCCATTAGACGTTCGAATGTAGCCGGCGCATTACATAGTCCAAACGGCATCACCTTGAACTGCCAAAGTCCTTGTCCTGTAGTAAATGCCGTCTTTTCTCGGTCATCAGGATGTATTTCTACCTGCCAATATCCACTCTTTAAATCAAGTGTCGAGAACCACTTGCTTCCAGAAAGAGTATCCAGAATATCGTCAATTCTAGGAAGAGGGTAACTGTCTTTCTTCGTAACCTCGTTCAACCGGCGATAGTCAACGCAAAATCTGGTTGATCCGTCTTTCTTCCTCACCAGGACGATGGGAGATGCCCAGGGACTTGCTGAAGGCTCGATGACATTGCTTTCTTGCATGTCCTTTAAAAGTGCTCGTACCTCTTCCTGTTTCGCAATCGGCAGACGTCTTGGATGTTGCTTGATTGGTGGATGATCACCAGTATCGATTCTATGTTGAGTCAAACTGGTTCGACCAACGTCAGAAGACGAACGGGAGAAAACATCTTGAAGATCTTTAATAACACGCTCGGCAGCATTCTTTTCTTCATCGTTTAATTGCGCATTCTGCAGTAACTCCGATATAATGTTGTCGGAAGACACGGGTTTTGAGATGTTACTTTTTCTTTCAACGCTGGTTACTGGGGTACATTCTGCAACCACTTCACCTTTCTTAATAACCCTCGCCTTATCAGTTACATTGGCAACTCTCACCGGGATAACGGTCCCTGATAGGTCGACGAGTGCTGAGGCTATTAATACTCCTTTAGGGCTATTACAATTCTTGGGATATTCCATGACGCCGTAGCGGAAATTTCTATTTTCGGCTATGGATCCAGGAAGTAAAATTTCTGTTCTTGCCGGTATTGTGATATCGTCTTGAGCTATTATTTTGTGGATAGATTTCACTCCTTCATCATTAATTTCGAATAAAGTTATGTCTTCAGAGGCAGAATGCAGTTCGTTATTTTTAAAGTCCAAGGAAAAATTGTGTTTCCTTAAAAAGTCCAATCCGAGTATGCAAGGGTCTGTAATTTCTGCTACATAGGCCGTGTGATGGTAAGTGGCACTTCCAAACGTGATGTTAACGTTTAATTTCCCCTCTATATCGATCTTCTCCCCGGACACAGTCTGGAGGGTAACGCAGGGCGGCGTCCAGATAAGTTTACCTTCGAGTTGTTGAGCCAAATCTTTTCGAATGATGGTAACATTGGCTCCCGTGTCGATCGTCATGTTACAAGGAATTCCATTGATTTGTCCCATGATGAAAATTCCGTTATTGCCGCCACTCACTGCAGAAATCTGAAGCGCTTTAAACTGGGGCTTTTCATTATCTGGCAACCTCCGCCCCGCGAGATGGCCACGAATTAGTTTCCCTCCTTCTTGAGAGGCGCGGTCTTAACATCCGTGCCCTGGGGTGTTCTGCAGTTTCTTCGAATGTGCCCTTCAGCACCGCAGTTCCAGCACTTTACGAACGGTTTCTTGTCACCAGTATTCCGTGTCAAAGCATTCACCTTTCTGGTTAAATCGTCTAGGCGAGCAGTCATTGGATCCACTGGTTCTTGTATGTGAGCAGCTCTGATTGGGTGGCGGTCTCTACGAGTGGCTTGCTGTGCTGCCTCGAATTTCATGGCATACACCAGAGCACTTTTTAAGTCCTTCACATCAGCCATTCGCAGTGCTTTCTGTATTTCAGGATCCCGGATGCCGTCGATGAAGTATTGCAGGGACAGGATTTCTCTTGTTTCTGTCGGGCACTCCGAAAAGGCGAGGTGGGACAGCCTTTCAACATCCGTGGCGAGCTCCTGGAGTGTTTCCGTAGGCTTCTGTTGACGGGATTTTAACTGCAGCCTGCTGTAATCTTTTAAACACTTCTCTCCAAAACGCAGCTCTAAAGCACCGGACAGAGCTTCGAAATCTAGCCTTTTGTTTTCGGGAAGAGTTTGAAGGATGTCCGCTGCGTCTGCTCTCAGAGAAGCCGCAAGGTGACAGGCCTTAGCTTGGGAATCCCATCCATTTGCTTCCGCAACTATAGAAAATTGTGTCTTATACACTTGCCAGGAGGTCTTCCCATCATATGTCGATAGCTTCAGAGAAGGATGCGCAGGCATGGCTAGGAATTTAAAAGTATCCGAATTGCTTCCTGCCGTCGCTACGAATTTCTTTAAAGTATCAACTTCTTTGGCAACTGCGGAAACTTTGTCATCAATTTGTTGTTCCACTGCAGAAACTCTTTCTTGAATTTGTTCTTTCACAGCAGAAACTCTGTAATCGATTTGTTGTTCTACGGCAGAAACTCTCTCTTCTATTTGTTCTTTGACAGAAGAAACTTTATTTTCAACCGCATCTATTCTGCCTTCCATAGTCTCAAATTTATTTTCTATTATGCAAGTAATTTCCTTTTTCATCTCTTCTTGACTTGCTTTAACGGCTCTCATCTCTTCCTTAACGGATTCTTGACCCAATTTCAACTCTTGAACCGTTTTCATCTGATCTTTAACAGATTCCTGAACAGCCTTCATTTCTTCCTTAACAGATTTCTCCATCTTTTCTTGAACAGAATTCATTTCATCTTTAACAGATTCTTGAACAGCTTTCATTTCTTCCTTAACAGATTTCTCCATCTTTTCTTGAACAGAATTCATTTCATCTTTAACAGATTCTTGAACAGCTTTCATCTCCTCTTTCACGGAATCTTGGCCAGCTTTAATTTCTTCTTTAAATGCAGCAAAGGCTGCCATGAATTGCCTTAATTGTTCTTCCATTGCTCTAGTTAATGGCATTCAAAAATCCCACTTCTGACACCAAAAATTGTTACGTGCGTACGGGTTCGTTATATATTGAATGCACAAGTCGTAAAAAAGTTAACAAAAATTTATTCTTTCCACAAGAAATAAATTAAAATGCTGAAATATTTCTTCACAAATCTTCGCACAATATCACAATATCTCAAACGTTTAGCAAAAACTCAGTTCAAAACAGATAAAATAGTTCTATCTCACAGCGAAATCGCTACAATCAATACAGCATTAAGTAAACAAACAGCAGTTCGCTTTTTACAGCTACAAGTATAACAGCAACAACAACAACTAACTCACTAACTAACTGAGATGAGGTGTTTCACCTCGGCTTTTATAAGCTTTTAAATTATCAGTAGAACAATCACGATTTTTCTAGATTTTTCTGGATGGCAACAGTAATTACGAGATATTTATTTATTAATCATTAAATGCGCGCGCTCTTTTATTTTTATTGCTATTTTTTTTTTCGACGTAGCTTTCTCTTCAAAAATCGTCTGCGTTGCTAAGGCAACATGAAGCAAATCTAATTACAATTCTAAATAAATAGCCAAATAAATGTGAAATTCGTAACAATAGTAATAAATGGTCTGGTTGCATAGGATGTTTCGTCGTTTTTCACATATGTAACGTGCACACGAGTTAGTTTTCCATAGAATGTCCTACGCTAAGGCATCCCTTCTCTTAAGCATATAGGCTTCGTGTGCTTTGTCGTAATCAAATAAACCAAAACAGAACCCTGAATTCCCTATCAAATCTAATAAAGGAAATTCACTAAATTGAAAATTTCTAGTCTTATTAAAAACATCCATTTTAATTTTTAGAGACACATAAGTATTAAAATTTCATTCTTCATATAAAATATTTCATACTTATTGTACAAATCACCATGTTTTGCTTATAAACTAGCGACCTGCGGCAAGAGCTAAATTTAAAAGTTCTATGTACACCTGAAAAGTAAACGCATAAAATCCTTTTCCATATGAATGAAATAAATTCATTCTTTCCAAGCAACAACCAATACGTAAATATTTTGTTTTGTTGTCAAAGTAGGAAGTAAAAACTTTTTACATTTCATTTTAATGCGAGCACCTTCTTCTCAATATCAATGAAAGAATTAACGTGGCAATAACATATCGTGTTTATCCTAAGCTGAAACAAAAAAAGTTGCCAACAGCAGCTATTTATTTAAAATGCTGAAACTGACGAAACCTTTTCGACATACAATGACGTCACGCGCGATCGAGTATTTTCTTCGACGTCAAACTATAACTTTATATAATAACAAAAAAATTAATGTTAGGTAATGCGAATTTTATCTCATATTTTGAAAACTTACAAATTTTTGATTAGCGAACTCTGCGATTTGAAAGGACCAAAGGAAAAACTTTTCGAAATAAAGCATTTTTATCATCAGCGCCCAAGACTGTTGCCACTCGGAAAAATGAGTGCGAAATTTTTAATTAATATCTCGGCTGATTAATGACCTACGAAGATGAGAATAATCAAAATGGCTTCCCACGAATTTTTGAAAATGGGAGTAACACTGAAAAAAAAAAAAAAAAAAAAAAATTAAAAAAAAAAAAACCTGAAAGGTTTCAGATTTTAAATTACGTCCAAGGGGCGTTTTTTAACATTTTTTATGTTACCTTTATTTATTAAATGTCATGTTCTTTGCACTTAAACCATAAAACTCAGCTGAACAGCAATACCGCAAAATATTTTGAAACTGAGTATAAAAAAATTCGTTAAAGTTTTATAAAATATGAAATCGATAAGAAAACAAATTCCAAATTTCAAATTTGGGCTTCCAGATGCCCATATTCGTGTGGAAACGTTCAATACTCAAACTTTGATGGCTGCAGGTACCGCTGTTTTAAGACGATGTGAGAAACATATAAACATTTATGAAGATTCTTAATTATTTAATTTCTTTAATATAGGGCGATAATATTTGGCGGCAACAATTTGAAAAGTGAAACAATGCTTGTAGTGAATCAACTCAAATGTAACAAAACGAAATTAATAATCCTTCTGGGCAAATCAGCCCTTTGAAATAAAAAATAAAAAAAAAAAAAAAAAAAAGACAGTTCCGTTTCTTCCTTTTTATTGGGCCGATTGACGAAATTAAAATTGTGCTTTCCATGTGTCGCAAGCGTGATTTAGGATATAAAATTAGATTTATATATAGCTTTGTTCTAACATAGGTGTTTTGACATAAAATCGGACCTTTTCTGAAATAATATTCCAATGTTTTTCCATGTTTTGATTTTACGATGTTTTGATTTTACGACTCAAATTATGCCCAGATATTAAATTTTGTAATTTTTAGTGAGAAATTTATGGAGAAATTTAAAAATTTATCTTGAAGATTTTTTTTTCAGTTTGCGCCAAGAATAATTCACTCGGCGAATTTCTTAATTTATAGCAACCTATTTCCCTTTCTTTTTCTTCATTGTCCACGGCCGGAAAATAAGTCATCGTTTGCATTTTCAAATAAATTTAACAAAGTGCATAAACCACATTTTCATTATTAACGCCTATAATATAAATACGCCAAATTTCAAAATTTTCGTGATTAGATTATTTGTAATTTTACGTATATCTTAGGAAATATTGAAGAATAAACTGTAATGTCTTGCCGATATGCTTACAAATACAGGATTTTAAGATGATAACAAAACTTTTATAAGTTATAATTCAAAACGTTTTTCGAAAAATTTACAAACATTATTTTAAAATACAAATTTAAAAACTAAATCATAAATAATCGGCTAATTTCATTTGGAATGAACCTAAATTTTGAAATATGAATGAAAGAATCAAATAAGTTTAATAAAAAAGAGATACTGTTGCGTGGGTAGTAGTAGGGGTTTGCAATGGATTGAATGCACAAGTCGTTAAAAAGTTAATGAAATTTAGTCTTTTTACAATAAATGAAACAAAATGCTGAAATATTTCCTCAGAGATATATGTACAATATCTCAATTCAAAACAGAACTCAATTCAAAGCAGAGCTCAATTTAAAACAGAGAAACTAAGTTAAATAGAACTCAATTCAAAACAGAGAAACTAATTCTATATCACAGCGAATTTGCTACAAACAATAGCAGTATTAAGCAAACAACAGTTCGCTTGAAATAGCTGTAACTGAGCTTAGGGGTTTTAATTCCGCTTTTATAAGCTTTTTAATTATTCACTGGAACATTCAGGTAAAACTTATTTTCTCGATTTTGGTGCATGGCAACAACAATTACGCGACATTTATTTATTAAATATTAAATGCACGCGCTCTTTAATTTTTACTTTTCAGTCGTAGCTTTCCCTTCAAAATTTGTCTGCGTTGCACGGGAAAATAAAACAATTTTAATTACAGTTCTCAATAAAAAGCTAAATAAATACGAAATCTGTAATAATATTAATAGATATATATCAAATTTAATTAACACTAAGTAGTTAAAATTTTGAAAGCTAATTTTTAAAATACTACTCGTGTGATTTTTACAAAACTTGGCAGTTTGGTATAATTTGAGTCGGGTAATCGAAGTATGGCAAAAAACCGGTATGTTATTTCAGTAAAAAGCCGATTTTGTGTCAAAATTCCTATGTTAGTACAATGCTAGATATAAATCTAATGTACACCCTAAGTCGCTCTTTCGAGACATGGAAAGCGCAATTTGAATTTCGTCACTCGGCCCAGTAGAACGAGAGATATAGACCATTTTTTTTTTAGTGTACCTATCTCGAAACCGTTCCAACAGGCACACGCGCTCAGATTTTAATATTCTATGTTATTAGTAGAGCGTTCAACACTAAATTCAAGAAATTTACATGTATTACGATATCATAGAAAGATTAAATTATAAATCACATAAATCAGAGGAAATTAGCAAAATAGATATCCACTCGATTATTAAAGATTTAATTTAGCATCTTAATGTGTCTCAATTGCAGAAAAGGAATGTTTTTTAAACCTTCGCTAAACTATAATAAATCTCTCTTTTAAGAAACTGATTCGGAAATATATTAAATCTCTAAAACTTTACTGCTTTTAACTATTTTTAACTTTTAACTTTTAAACTTTTACACTGCCTAACTTAACTGACTGGTGCCGGACAAACTAAAATAAATAACTTACTTCTTCTACTTAGAAGTGGAGGAAGGAATTGACTGATTGGACTAACTCGAAAAATGATATTAAAATAACTTTCTCTTAAAATCAATTAATTCTATCAAACAAAACAAAGCAAATTCATCTTAATAAATCTCAACCTAAAAAAAAGAAGATATAAATCTTCACTGGTACTCGGTAGAACTGAATACGATTTATCAACCAAAACAGTTCTAAAATTCATCCATTTCAAAATTAACTCAAGAGCACAAGTTCAGATTCATTAAACACCTCATAAGCAACAGAAAAGAAATATTCAAACACAATCAATCAGTTCCACTAAGAAAAATCAAGCAATAGTTTTAACCAATCCTGGCACCTAACACAATCATTCAAATATTCAATAAGACGTGGTTAGTACATATTTGCTAAAAATAAGAGGGTGCGTTGGGAGTACCCTGAAATGCATAAATATTTTCAAAACCCCGATAAAATCTTTATGTTTCTTAGAGGCCCTACAGCTCAAACAAAGGAAGTGACTGAACAGACCAACTACGTAAAAAAAGAATGTAAATAATAACATAAAATCAAACTCATTTATTAAAATCTCGAATAACCTAAAGATAGCCGGCCACACTACCTTTACATACAATAGCAATTAATATTCCAATTAAAAATTTCCTTCAAGACTCATTTATCAAGATAAAATTTTGCAATTTAACATAATAACGATTACTTAGAATAACTAGAACATTAAATGAATTATTTAAACTGGATCTCACTTAAATTAATATAGAAATTGCAATTAACATAAATTTCATATTTTATAGACAATAATTTTAAATTCGCGACACAACAAATAAATCAAATTTGTTAATGATAGAAACCAATGATTGAACGGCCCCTTCTGATCTTCATAGCTACAAATCTTATCAAATTATTCCTCTAAACACAAATCTCATTAAATTACATTCAAATCTGCAAATACATGGTGTTTATAAAGTTCCGCACCCAATTTGATGTTTAATAACTCATAAAATAATAAAGATAGATTAAAATTAATAACATAAATGGTTAGATAGACTCAAAAAGTTTCATGACCCTTGTTAATGAACTTCCACGTGTGCCCTCTTCGTGGCACGGAGAATATTAACTCGATATTCAATTTCACGCCAGGTACCAGCAAGCACGTCTGCATCCACAGAGGCTACTGCGCTTGTAATTCTGGCTTTTAGGTCATCCATGTTCGACACTCTCCTCCTGTAAACGTTGTCCTTTACAAATCCCAAAAGAAAAAAGTACAGCGGCGTTATATCAAGTGATCTGAGTGGCCAAGGAATCTGTGCTTTCTCTTGTGGTGTATGCATTCTTCTTAATATCCGGTCGAATAAAACATCACATACAAAAGTACTAGAACAAACACATCAAAAGTAAACATAACATTGCAATAGTTGCCAAAAACAAAACAGAGAAAAATGCAATTAATAAGCAGACGATATTTAGAAAAGTACAGATATTTAGACTGGAAAATGAAATTATCTGAAATTAACCACACGCGCAGACGATATTTACAAAAGTAAAGATATTCAAACCTGAAAAGGAAAATATATAAGTTATTCCATCAATAAATGCTATAACTTTGTTTATATCTTCATTATTTTATGAGTTATTAAACATCAAAATGGGTCCGGGACTTTATAAACACCCTGTATCATTACCCAATATCTACTCGTATTCTCGTTCAGTTCGCAGGAGTTTATATTTATTTTAAATAACCAGTTAAATTTAATTTGAAATTCTTTTCGATAAGCCTTCATTCCCTTAATTGTCAGAGCCAGAATATTTAAATTTGGTAACGCGCGTAAAGAATGCAGATTCTACCAGTGGGAGAAAAAGCTTAGATATCAAGTTCTAGAAGAGAAAATTAGAGAGTCTGGGAAAACTCTGTGCGTATTGTAGCGCGAGCTTCGGCTTGGCAAATTTGCAGGTTAAAAGTGGCGTAACGGCTATTATTTTGCTGCCACTAAATTTATCAACGCTATGTTAGAAAACAGGATGGTCTGAGCCCTGTTGCGTAATTCTACTACTTGTTAATATCTTCAGATTTTTTAGTTTGATTCTTACTTTTTCAGTTACCGTCCAAGCAGAGGCGTAGTGTGTTAGCGTCGAGTTGACGCATTGTAAATATAAAGCGTGTAGTAGAGGTTAGCTTTAACCCTTCTCCTGTGCAGTCACTACTCTCCAGATTTCATACAAAAGACAGTCAGTAGATCTTACAAGTTATCATTTTTTCTCTCAAATATTGTAATACTGCCCTAATCAGATTAAAGGAAATTAACAACGAATTAGAATAACATACTATTAAAAATTCTAAAAGTTAAAAAAATACTGTAGTTCTTGAATAATAATTATGAACAAATTAGCTTTTGAAAATATGGAAATGTGTAATTTATTCATTAGAATAATAAAGTATACGTCTACAAATTTATTAACTTAAATAAATTTAGAAATTGCATTGATTTATTGTCAAATAAACATCTAGTTTTGAGGAAACAATAAATTGCTAACAAATACTCTAAATGTTTCGCGAAAGCGACAGATTCGCTAATTTCATTTTATGAATTACCACTAATTTCTATCCTATTGATTTGCTTGTATGCCTAAACACTCTTAAATGGCATTCTTATACAGGGTGATCAAAAAGTCAGTATAAATTTGAAAACTTAATAAATCACGGAATAATGTAGATAGAGAGGTAAAAATTGACACACATACTTAGAATGACATGGGGTTTTATTAGAACCAAAAAAAGTTCAAAAAATGTCCGACAGATGGCGCTGGACAGCAAAACGTCAGTGACTGCGCATGAAAATCGTGTATAAAAGGAGCTGTAATGAGAGATAGAATCATATGCACCAGCAGTCGCAGCATGTTGACGTTACCTGAAAAGGCGTTTTTAGTGAAGCTGTATTAGTGTATTTAGTGAAGCTTTTAGTGAAGCTGTTGCGGTGTGGGCGTTTCAAAAGATGGCGGAAGATGACGATTGGTTGAGTAACCTGTTGTGGACTGATGAAGCTCATTTCACGCTCCAAGGGTCTGTCAATGCCCACAACTGCAGAATTTGGGCTACCGAAAATCCTAGAACTGTCGTGGAAACTCCATTGCACGACGAGGAAAGTCACGGTATGGGTTGGATTTACCACATCTACTGTTGTCGGGCCTTTTTTCTTCGAGGAAATGCGTGATTCTGGTTTTGTAACTGCTACCGTGACGGGTGAGAGGTACGCCGATATGTTACAGAATCGTATCGTCCCAGCCTGGCTGATAAACACCTGCTGGAACGTACGATTTTTATGCAGGATGGCGCTCCACCCCATATTGCTAGACGCGTGAAAGATCTCTTGCGAGCGTCGTTTGGTGATGATCGTGTGCTCAGCCGCCACTTTCGTCACGCTTGGCCTCCCAGGTCCCCAGATCTCAGTCCGTGCGATTATTGGCTTTGGGATTACCTGAAGTCGCAAGTGTATCGTGATCGACCGACATCTCAAGGGATGCTGAAAGACAACATCCGACGCCAATGCCTCACCATAACTCCGGACATGCTTTACAGTGCTGTTCGCAACATTATTCCTCGACTACAGCTATTGTTGAGGAATGATGTTGAACATATTGAGCATTTCCTGTAAAGAACATCATCTTTGCTTTGTCTTAATTTGTAATGCTAACTAATGCTTTTCTGCTTAGATTATTGCTTTTCTAATAAAACCCCATGTCATTCTAAGTATGTGTGTCAATTTTTACCTCTCTATCTACATTATTCCGTGATTTATTAAGTTTTCAAATTTATACTGACTTTTTGATCACCCGGTACTTTCTGACACCAATGTTTGGAGTTCTACGATGGAGGATTGCTTATCAGTGCAATTCTAATTCGCTGAGTAGATATAGATTCCACAAAAATTCTTAAATAATGATTTCGAAAAGGATTACTTTTCAAGAAGCTCTCAGGACGTTTCAAAACTGTTTCTAATTCTGCACTTTTTGTTAATGCATTCGGTTAAGATTTACAACTGTTGAACTCTATTCGCGATTATATAGGTGCTATTATTTACACAACATATATTTAAAAAAAAATTATTATTGCTGTCAAAGGTTTGGAAATTTGTGTATCTTATGTAATTTCATGAAGCGCCTAGTAATCTATATCCTGCTTTAGAGTTTAGAGATTGGCACAGTTTAATATTGCTACGAATTTCATATTTATTTGGCTATTTATTTAGAATTGTAATTAAAATTCCTTTTTATTTCCCCGTGCAACGCAGACGATTTTTGAAAAGAAAACTACGTCGAAAAAAAAAGAAAATAAAAATAAAAAAGTGCGTGCATTTAATGTTTAATAAATAAATATCTCATAATTACTGTTGCCATCCAGAAAAATCTTAAAAATTTGAAATTGTTCTACTGACAATTAAAAAGCTTATAAAAGCCGAGGTGAAACACCTCATCTCAGTTAGTTGTTGTTGTTGCTGCTATACTTGTAGCTGTAAAAAGCGAACTGCTGTTTGTTTACTTAATGCTGTTATTGATTGTAGCAGCGATTTCGCTGTGAGATAGAATTATTTTAGCTGTTTGGAACTGAGTGTTTGCTAAACGTTTGAGATATTGTGATATTGTGCGAAGATCTGTGAAGAAATATTTCAGCATTTTAATTTATTTCTTGTGGAAAGAATAAATTTTTGTTAACTTTTTACGACTTGTGCATTCAATATATAACGAACCCGTACGCACGTAACAATCTATTGAGAATGTGATATTTTGAATATATCGCGATATTGGTAAAATCCTAGGAGAGCCCACGCCCTTGGCGACAAACTGAAAAAAATGCGCCAAGGCACAACGAAATGGCGCCAAGCGAAAACGACAATGGCGGCAAGTGAATACAGTGGGATAAGATGAATGCGTAATGAAAATATGTGTAAACATTACAGAAATTAATGAAATATATTTAAAATAAAAAATCACAACATAATCATTCATACATCTTCCAAACCGCATTTTAGTAACACGCAAAATATCATACATACTTA
>KK116626.1:140081-214588 GCA_000611955.2 Stegodyphus mimosarum
ATTTCATAAAAAAGAGATACGAAAAAATATATGTTAAATTCAATTAACACTGATGAGCTGAAATGTTGAGAGCTAAGGTATCAAAAACTACCCGTGCAATTTTTACTAAACGTGACTGTTTGGCATAATTTGAGTCGTAGAATCAAAATATGTAAAAAATTTGGCATACCATTTCAGAAAAAGTCCGATTTTGCGTCAAAATACTTATAATAGAACAATGCTGTATATGAATCTGATACATATCCTAAGTCTCACTTTCGAGACTTGAAAAACGCAAGTTGAATTTCGTCAATCGGCCAAGTAGAACGGGAGATGTAGAGCTGTCCGCTAAATTCTTGTTTATTGAAAAACAAATTTCTCCTCTCTTTATCATTTCCTAGGTCAACACATTGTCAAGCGGAGATGATATGAAAAACATTTTTATTTTTTTCATTAACGCCAGATTATTTCTAATTGTTTTTTTGACCTTCACTAGCAAATATCCTTCGGTACCCAATAATGTTCATTATATTACAAATAAGGACGTTTTAAATTCGCGCCCATACTGTATCATGTTTATGCTACTTTGCCATTTCGTTTGAACTCCGTCATTAATTATTTATATATATTGCACTATGTTTACTTACTGCAATAAGTGAAAGTAAATTACATGCTCTGCATCGCATTTTAAGGTTACCATAGCAATTTGGAACTCACTTTTACATAAGGCACAGTTCTGGAAACGATTTCTATCTGGCTTAAATATCTGCTTCCTTCATTCATGTAAATTTAAGCTTACAAGATTTTGCAGCACTGTTCTGAATTATAACGCAAATAGTATGGTAAATTTACTCATCTTCTGACTGCATAATTTACGTTTCGTGACGATGCAGGCATGGTTTGACGTAGTATTAGTCATAGCGTGCTCGTCAAGCTATTTGACAAGTTCCTTGAGCAAACGCCTAGAATTAGGGCGTTATTTACGTTACTACTTATATCAACCATTCAGTACAGGTGAAGGCGTGGGATAAGTGACAGAGCATTAAATGATGTTTGCTAGACATATTTTCACTTAAGGTAATGATTCAAACAACTTAGAAGGTAACAGAAATATATCACGAACATAAATCTGTTAATAGACTACTTGATATTATAAGATAACACAATTCTATGAAGCAGAATATCTCGAAATATAGTATAAGTACCACTAACAGCACATTACGTTCTTTTTGATGGTGCACTTTTCATGCAATTGATTTAAATCAATGTTCAAAATGAATATAAAATAGCGTTCCTTTCCGTTACATGGTATTCATATACTATGCAATGCGTATTCTTTATTCTTATTTATGTGGTGCAAAATTTAAACAGTTGAATATCCTTTGTTGTAAAGTACATAAATAGAATAAAAGAAAAGCCATGTTTAAATGGTAGAATTTTCAAGTTTTTATGTTTACACTTTTTACATCCAAATTCTTTATATAATACAAGCAAAAAATAACATGAAAGAAACTAAAAAAAAAAACATTTCGCGCAGAATTTTACTCTGCAGAACAACTTTATCGAAAAAGAAATCAATAAAAATGTATTATATATATATATAATGACAATGAAATATGCAGTATCCCTTAATACAAATATTACTTATCCTAATAAATAAATTAACCAACTTCCCTTTGCAAAATCTCGAGAACTCAAACGGTATAAACAGATTAAGAACTTAAACAGATTCAAAAATATCATGCAAAACTTTTTTATAATTAAAATTACATATATTTAAAACATAATATGAAATATTACAATGAAATAAGCAATATCCCTTGATACAAATGTTCATTATCCTAATAAAGTAATTAAACAATTTAACGTCGCAAAAAGAAACGACTTTTTAATTTCTTAAACTTTTCAGTCTTTTAAAAACAGTAACATAAGAAATACGATGAAACATTGCTCCCAAACCGAAATTTTTAAAAGAATGAAACTATTCAAAATGATGCAATTTCATCAAAAATCTATCAAGAACAATAAGAAAAGAAAATTGTTGCCAAAACTACATTTTAAAATATCTGAGATGTGAGAAGTGTATTCGGAAGCTTCATTAAAAAATTTTTTTAAAAATACGAAATATTATTATTTTCCCAAAATTCGTTTTTTAAAAGGAGTCGAAAGGATTAAAGTTCAACGTGTCCAAAAATCAAAGGAAAATAAACAGCACATTTTTTAAATAAGTTTTTTTTAAATAAATTCCGCTGAAAAGGTGTTAAGCTCAAAACGTGTCCAAAAATCAAAGGAAAACAAACAGCACATTTTTTAATATAAGTTTTTTTTTACAAAATTCCGTTGAAAAGGTGTTCCTAAATAAATTCGTTTTTAATCGATTTATTGAAATACGAAATTTATTTTAAGTTCGTAAAATAGCTAAGTGTCTACGCTTCACGACGATGTAAAAATGAAATGTATAGAGTGAAATCTCGCTTTCCTGTAGCCCATTATGTCTCAAAATGACGCGATTTGGTCACAAAATATAAAATAAAAAAAAAAATTCTAATTCGAATTTTGAAAAAATCGCTTCGAGGTGCACTGGCTCTTGTGTAGATACAGCTATGTACCAAATTTCGTGGCTCTGTGTCTATTAGCTTACTCGCAACACGAACGAAAGACACACACACACACACACACAGACTCTTTGTTTTATTATATGTAGAGAATACTTCAGAATATGATTGTTCAAATATGTAGTTTGAAGTATTATTACCATTAGACAGTTAATGTGCAATAAAAATTCTACGGTCTTTGGGAAAATCAAAATATAATTTTCAGTTCCTTTTGGAAGTAGACTGCGAAAAAAAAGAGGGGGGGCACATTTCTATATCTTCCGCTCTACTGCGCCGATTGATGAAATTCAATTTGCCTTCTTCATGTCTCGAAAGTGCGACTTAGGATATATATTAGATTTATATATAGCATTAGTCTAACATAAGTATTTTGACACAAAATCGGACTTTTTCTGAAATAAAAAAACATTTTTTTTTCCATATTTCGATTCCATGATTCAAATAATGCCTAGGTATTAAATTATGTAATTTTTGGTGAGACAATTATGCAAAAATTTAAAAAATTATCCTGGTGTATTTTTATTAGTTTGTGCCAAGAAACATTTACTCGGCGAACTTCTTAATTTATGGCAACCTACTTTCCTTTCTTTGTTTTAATTGTACACGAGCAGAAAAAATGGTCATCGTTTATACTTTCAAATAATTTTAACAAAGCTCGTAAACCACATTTGTCATTATTATGGTTTATAACAAATATGCCAAATTTCAAAACACGCAAATTTGTAAATTCACGTATATCTTAGGAAAATTTGAATAAAAACTCTAAATGTTTGCGGATATGCTTAGGAATAAGTCTAGTTTAAGGTGATGGCAAAATTTTATGTTATAATTCGAATTTTGTTTCGAAAAAATTATAAATATTATTTAAAAAATACAAATTTAAAAAAAGAATTATTAAAAATGGGTAAAGGTTTTTTTTGCAAAGAACCTAAATTCCGCAACATGAAAGGAAAAAGCAAATAAGTTTAATAAAAAATAGATATTAATAAATATACACCGAATTCAATTAACATTGAGGAGCTAAAATTTTGAGAGTTAATTTTTTTAAAAACCACTAGTATGATGTTTACAAAACTTGACCTTTTGGCATTTTTTGAGTCGTAGAATCGAAATGTGGGAAAAGAAAACGGTATGTTATTTTAGAAAAAGTCCGATTTTGTGTCAAAATACATATATTAGATCAATATTATATATAAATCTAATACGCTTTCGAGAGTCGTCGCGCTTTCGTATATAGATATCGAATCTAAGTCGAGCTTTCGAGACATGGAAAACGCTAGTTCAATTTCGTCAATCGGCTCAGTAGAACGGGAAAAATAAAAATACCGCCTCCCCCCTTTTTTTTCGCAGTGTACATGGAGCAACATGTACTCCTTTCACTTCAAAAATTCCATTCAAAAATGATATATAGACATATAAATAACAAAGACGTTTGAATGAAATTTTAATTTACGATGTGAAACATATATATATATATATATATCAGTTTCGGAGTATTCTCTTCCAGAAGACAGTAATCGATTAATTATCGATTAATGTCTTCTTATTAATCGATTAATCGACATTAAGCGATTCGATTGGATTCCTCTTCTTTCATGTTCTTTTTCACATTATTTTTGGTTTTTCTTCTATTGGTTTATTTTAATTATTTTAATTTTTTACATTTTTAGAATTCTAATTCTACATTTACAAATTTATTTACTTGAATTTCAGGTCTTTTCTTTTTTTTGTCTTTATGATAAATTGGTTCTATACTTCTTGTTTTGTGTACCTATTATCAATTTTCAGAGGCGTAATTCAGAGGCAAAAATTCATTAAATGATTTTTATATTTTCCTTTAAAATTTTATTTGTGTTTATATATGTGTATATATGTGTATATATGTTTTTATATGCTATATATGTTTATAAAAAATGTTGTATATATATATATAAGCTGCACTAATTTGATATTACACAATATTATTATCGTACTTTCAATTTGATTAAAATATTAACTATGTTAAAACAAATTTAAACCTAACGTTTTAAATACATGTTTTATTATCACTATATTTTAAATAATTAAACAATTTAAAAATTATAAATTATGTTTTTTAAATGATTTTAATAAAAGTGAAGTGTTTTTAAAATAATCAGAATGTATATTTCTGTTAGCTGTAATAAAGAAAATGTTAGCTCTTTATAAAGGAAAAGTCCTTGATAATCATTTGATTCTGAGTCTAACGCAATGCACAATGGATCGAATTCAGTTCTCAAAATGTTTTCGCGCTTGTATTATTGCCACGCTGACTGCCGCACCGAAGTACCTGTATTTGAATCCTGGAGAAGGCATAGATATTTATAAACATATAGTGTCTGTGCGGCATGGGCTCACTCTAAATCTGCGGCGAGAATTTCTTCATTTTCATTTTAATTTCTGCTATTTAAATGTTCTTATGGTAAAATGTTTTCAATCAGTTTTTCACTTGTGCGTAAATCTGACCTTATTACATTGGCCTCACAGTATATGCATTCCCCGCCTCTAATGTCTAATCTTAATAGTTTCCAATCTACTTCATCCATAATCAGTTTCACCATCATCTTTTACGTCGTCAAAACTTTCACTTGACTTTGGGTTCGAAAATTCCCCCTTTAATGAAGGAATTTTCAGTTGCTTGTGGTTTAACTTGAGTCCAGGCATTCACAGCCCCAACAATATTTAATTTTTTTGTGTATTTCTCGTAGTTATATTTGGAAGGGGTCTTTGAATCATCCTTTGCTTGCATCCTTTATATTTTTAAATATTTAATAACACCCAGATTTAAACAACGACTTTTACAACGAAAACAACTTTTACATTTTGCAAGAATTTTGCTGCCGCTTGAGGATGAGCGGTACACTCATCCATAAATGTAAAATTTTGCAGTTTTATCTCCGCATACTTCTTTTTATTTTGAGCCATTCTATAATATTTTCTGTAGTCATCCATGCTTTCCTATTCGCTTTTTATTCTAGTGGCGGAATTTTAAAATGGTTGAAGTACATTGGATTTTTTTTACTTTCCTATAACTAAAGAAGTAACGATTTACATACCTTGAGCATTTTTACAAAGTAAAACAGTGAGACGTTTTTCTTATTTCCTTAGCTGCACAGAACTGGTTGCCTTTGATAGTTAGGATGCTTGCAGACATAAATTTAAAGAAATATTGTGAAAATTTAAAGAAAAGAGCAGTTTTATAAACAGTAAAAATGGCTCTTAATTTCTATCCATCTATTTTGGTGGATAAATACTTGAACCACTCTTCAACTGAGTCAGCAGCAACGCTTTTTCATTTTCCATTTATGAAATAACATGAGATTTAATGCCGCGATTCACATTTATGCAGCCAACCAATTGAAAAGCAAGCTTCTTTCACATTCAGTCGAAGTGCTGTTTCTTTTGACTCTCGATTACGAAAAATACGATTGCTTTACTCTACGCGAACAGGCAGACTCTAATTAACTTTCCGCAATTTCAAGATCTTCCCCCTAGACCAGTACTTTCCAGAATTCTCCGGCCTGTTATGTAACCGCTACTATAAATAGCTCTACATGCCATTTTCGTCAGATTTTTAGTTAGGACTTCTCTCTACATTGCAGGACTTTGGTTTATTGCAACCTTGCGATGCAAACGGCATCTCTTTCATACCACATATTTCATTTGATTTATTTTAAGGAAATTGCAAGTCAGGGGCTCTATGCAATTCCTCAGTGAGCTGGATAAGTTGCCCATAATTGGCAATATCCCAGCAATAGTTGTCCAGACTAGACTAGAATTCGTCAGATTGCTTTCTGCCATTTCTTGCTATACAAACGCTTTGCTCTGTTTCCTTGCCTTTCCTTTGTTAAAATTATCTATGACTTCTAGGTTCTAAATTTAGTAGTATTGCTATTTAAATCATCATAGAATAAGTGATCTTCGTCTAAAGAAAAATGAGCTGTCATTTAATCGAGTAAAGATGTGGAGTTTTTAAAGTGAAATTCTTCCGTCTTCAGTTCTGCAGCCTTCCACTCGCAACGACAACATCCGGACTGTCGATTGCAAATATCATATTAATATATTGATGTTACGTTCCCATATTCCCATTTATATACTCATTTCCCCTTTTCCATATATACATTGATGTTGTGTACACATTTTAGTGCAATATATATATATATATATATACTCAATATAAAAGTAATGCAAAGTAAATTTATAAGACCAAGACTTGCGTTAAAGCTCCAAAGTAATAATTGTAATTTATTGTGAATTATTAGTATACATATATAGATAGATAGACAGATAGCTAGATAGATAGATAGATAGATATAGATATAGACATTGAAATAAAATATATAGTATCGTTTCACCTATTTGTGTGAGATAAAGGAAGTATTGTAATCAAGAGAAATTTCTTGTATCATATTTCAACGGAAATACCCATTTTGACCGCTACTGAATGCAATTTAACGACGTTTTTGCTTTATGTTTGTAGGTAAACACAGAATAAAGGACTTTTTTCTGTAAAGGAATTATTGTAAGAGTGGAAAATTTCGTGTATCGTATTTCAATGAAAATATCCATTTTGACCGCAATCGAATGCAATTTAAATATGTTTTTGCGTGACATCTGTACGTAAGGACAGAATAATGGACTCTTTTTTCCCAAAATGGATTATAAAATGCATTTACAAGAGATTTTTTTCGTGATGTGTGTGCAAACATATGTATGTATTTCGCGTAGTTCAAAAACGAGTAATCTCACATTGAAATTTTGTATATAGGACTGCTATAGCATGTAGCTGTGTACCTACCATTTTGGTTCATTTGGTATATATACCTACACTGTTACTCTGCTCTGTGAGCTCATCTGTTTTGTTTTTATATATTGGTAAATTGTTCATTTTTTGCTTTAAGAGTGATTGAATTATGTTGTTCTTATGTTCGTGTCAAGGTTTATACCTTTAGAGAATCTGCATGCAATAGTTTTAGAATTATCAACAATTTAAAAGTTGTTTAAGTGCGACTAAGCATAACAGAGCAGCCCTATTTGTTTACGTTGGAAACTTACAGAATAGTGAATTAAGTCAGTTTGTGTTCCCTCAGAGCCTTTATAACCGGTGTGACCAAACGTAAACTTTCAGTTTAGTGTGTCGAAAAAGCTGCCTTCTTGCCCGCTGGCCGAATTGCTTGTTTTTTGCGCAGAAACAGTTTTAATTCTATCTAGTGTCTGTGTTTTTCTATATTTTTCAATTTATTATTAATATATATATATATATAGATTTTATATATAGATCAGTTTTAAATGAAGATAGTTTGAGCTTATGTATGTTTACCTCGCCACGAAGTGACAACTGAGTTAATTGAGTGAGAAATATATCTTTAACGAAATTCCAGGAAATAAGCTTAAATGAAATGCAGGAAGAATATGTATAATTTAATAGCCTTACAAGGAAGACGCGTGGCGTCTATATCAGATTTTTTCCAACATGGATTACGACGCGATTTTTTGGAACGTCTGTATCAACGTACATACCTATGTGTACATGTTACGTAACTTAAAAAGGAAGAGCCTTAGAACTTGATATTTTGTTTCCTGGACTGCTATAACATGTAGTTGCGCAACTCCTTTCTTCGTTCAAATCGGCAGCACCGAACATATATATATATATATATGTATGTATATAGCTCACTCTGTTACCCGCGTCGATAAGTTCACTTTTTTATTTTAATAGGTTGGTAAACTGTACATTTTTTGCTTTAAATGTGATTGAAATATGTTGTCTTTATGTTCCGGGAAAGGATGTCATCTATTTCATGCAACGTAAACAATTTGCATGAAATAGATGCAGAACTAACAACAGTTTTAAAATACTGCTAAGCCTAAAGAGGCCACCATTTGTTTAAGTTTGAAATTCTTTGTAGAATAGCGAGTTAAGTCATTTTGTGCACCAACCTCAATAGAGAAATTTGTTTTCGTGCTCGCTGGACGAATTGCCTGTTTCTGGGTAGAAATTCTAATTTTATTTTATGTTTTTCTGTATTTTAAAATTTTTATTGAAAGTCATTTGAGTTTTTAAGTGAAATGAGAACCGCGAAGTGAGCTAAATGAAAACCGAATAGATTGAATGAGAAATATATCTCTTATGAAATTCGAGGAAATATGTTTAAATGAAATGCCGCAAAACTGTAAATATTAAGAGGTTGCAGAAGAAAATCATGTGGTGTCAACATGAGGCATTTTTTTATTATTCAAATCAGACAAAAAATTAGAAATTTATGATGTGAGTGTTTACTGTATGTTTACTGTAATCTTAGTGTTTATAACTTTTCATAATTATGTTATTCATCGAATAAATACTGATTGATTAAAGCATATGTTATTTGATAGACACAGAAAGTATAATTAACTAAAAAATTTTAAATTTGGAAAATGTTCCAATAGTTAAAAACTGATCTTCTGGATATATTGCTTAGAGCAGAGAGAAAATAAATTCCGTAAAATTATTTGGATTACCTCATTTTTAGCGTTTCTACTTTGCGCATATTTTTTTCTAATATCCTGAAAGTATACTTTGGAAAATCTTATTCAAAAGTAAACAAATTTCATTTGTTGGAATGGAAAGAGAATTACATCTTACCACGGACCTTTACAAAAGTTAATAGCTTTCGAATAGTTACCTTACGATGTACTTCATACAATTGACGAAGGTGGCTTTATCTTCTCACCTCCTCAAAAAATTTCGAATATTACCTTCATTCAATACGTTTTGTCTTCGCACATTTTTATATAATGTAAAACTTGCTTTACATAAAATATATGGATGAAAATATTGTTCATATCGATGATGAAGGTTCTCAGAATGTTCAACCTCTTGCTTGAGATTTTAAGCAATAAGCATCTATAATTTGAATTATTCTCCGGTACGACAGATGAATTGCAACCGTAAAGGCTAAACGCTAAGCCGACGTAATAGGAACGCAAATTTTGCTCCCTAGTGATAGTGCGTTGGAAATTAACTATCCAACCTAAATTTAATAACATGCATTCAAATAGTTGTTTCCACTAAATCTCTTCAACTATATGTTTGCCTCGTAGCATAACATCATTGCCTTCTGCACTTTGTGGTGAACGGTGTTTGGTGAATTTAGGCTTAGAGTTATATGCATCACAAGGGTAAATTTATTGGATTAATGCTTGTACTGTTATGATTCCATATTAGTTTTAAATCTGCGGATAAAGCAGAGATAATTTGAGATAATTTAGCTAAACTGTGAACAATAAATCTAATCCAGACACCACATGACTTCCTTGTACGGATTATTCAATTATGCGCATTTTTGGTGTATTTCATTTAAGCTTATTTCCTCTAATTTCATTACGGATAGGTTGCTCATTCAATTAATTGAGTTTTCATTTCGTGGCATGGCAAAGATACATTAAATCTCAAAATATCTTCATTAAAAATTGAAAAGTATAGAAACGCATAAGAATTCGGCCAACAGGCAAGAAAGGAGATTTTTGGGGGCACATAACTGAAAGTTTACGTTTGGTCCCACTCGGGAAAAATACACTGAAGTTCAAATGTAAACATATATAGCTGCTATGGTAAAAAAATTAGGCTTAGCCACACATAAACAACTTTAAAATTGTTGCTGATTCTACAACTATTGCACGCAGGTTAACTAAAGGCATAAAAACCTTAACCGGAAGATAAGAACAACATAATTCAATCCTATTAAGAAGGCTTGTATACCTTAAAACCCTTAAGATCTTCGAATATGTTACTGTTGCAAGAATTGGGATAACTTATTTATTTTGAATGCAATTACTTCCAACATTTCATAGCTGACTGCATAATATAGCTGCTTTGAGAACTAGTAACCAGAAAGTTTGTGTTGCCACAAATATTTTTATACTTTAATCTGCTTTCTGACAAAATTTTGTATGCGTTCGCGTCATGTTTCCACCTTGCGCGCATAGTTTAAAACATTCTGTTGCATAATTGAATTCCATATTTAATATATAGCTTTTGTAACATTTGAAAACTACTGTGAACCAAAAATCCTAAGAATTTCATGTTAAACTCTTTATTTTATTTGGAGTTGAGTTTATAAAATGTATTTTATTAAAAAAATCTGTAATACTTTCATGTATAAAATTTTTAATATTAAAATATTCATCAGATTTTTGGTTCAGTTAGAAGATAGTTCCCATATAAAGAATTTCGTCAAATGTCAAGTAGGTACCATTAGCCATTTTTAAAATACCATGCGCGCAATGTGGAAACATGACGTGAACGCATAAAAAATTTTGTCACAAAGCTTTACTTCATACAAGGAAGTAAACTTGATAAAGAAGCTTATGCAGAATGATCTGAAATTTGCTCTTGTCATCTTTTCGTAGGTAAATATGGAATGCTGCAAAATGGAGATTTGTATCTTCAAGACACATCAGATCATGAAAGTTCCTTCAGCTTCAGGTGCCACACGGAAAATTCTATTACGAGAGAGAAGAAAGTAAGCACAAACTATTCGAGGATAATAGTGACAGGTAAATGAATACACCATTATTCTTATTTCTGTATGTTTAGTAATAATATGCATTGCTTACAGTTTTCTTTCTGTCGCTAAAAACTTCTAAAATTAAAACCAAATTCATAAATGGGAGTTGATATGAATGAACAGGAAATTCCTTTTATATTCCCCATTTTGTTTATATCATTTATTCTTAATCTTCATTTAAATTATACGTTTTAATGCTAGAACGTATTTATTAAATTCAGTTTTCGTTCTAAACGTAAAACGTGGTACTTCATTAAATATGTAGAAGATAGTATTTGGAATTAATGCTCTCAACTTCAATTTGGGTACGTGTTTTTATGCTGGAATCATTAGTTGTCATTTATGGATGACATGAATTGATTTAGCATGTAACTTCAGCTAAGCAATCACTGATCCTGGAGAAAAACAGAAATTATTCTACAATATTTAAGCAGATTTTGGTGATGTCCACTCTCATTAAATCTAATAAACCTCTACATCTAATAAATCTTTGCATTTAGGTTTCTGTATATTCAGTAGGTTTGCAATAAATGTGAACCTTGTAAAAAGAATCTTAAAATTAATTGAAATTACATTCAGAAATGTATTTTACATTGTAGAACCACATCACGGCCAACCACCAAGGATCATGCAAAGATCTAGCATAGTTACTGTACCAATAGGACAAAAAACAACGTTGTCATGCGTGGCTCAAGGCTATCCAGTTCCAATGTATCGATGGCACAAGCTAGTTGGGAATCAACCAGTGTCTTTACAAGTCAGTTCTTCTGCGAGACAAGATGGTGGTGTTCTGATATTCCACAAAGTTCTTGCTACAGACAGCGGTCGATACGTTTGTCATGTCAGCAACACAATGGGAGAAGATTCCGTTCAAACTGAACTTATAGTTGAAGGTATGTATAATAAATCCTTTCTTCTAACTAAACTAAACTAAACTCGACGGCACAAACAGCCCTTACAGAGCTATAGCCAGCAATGCCCTGATATCTGCTTTGTAGACCATGGGCTCCGGGTTGCTTGTGCGTTGAGAAAAAAGTCAGGGTCTGTGTCGCGGAGTATGGTATACTTGTAAGGTTTTAGTTAAACTAACAAAGTTTTATTTTAATTTAAATCTTTCTATCTCTTCTCATTTTCAACTTCCCGTTAGAAGAAGCGCGCGTTTTCAGCTTATGCTAATTTGAAGTGGAGCCAAGTTCTATTTAAACTAGAGGTAGAAACCTCTCAGTGTGAGAAAGCTTTTAGTCTCAGATCACGGTCACTCTATTTGACGTTCGCCTGACCAGCTAGCATTTAAATTCTAAGCCATAGTGCTTTTACGTGATTGCTTATTGAAATAAATCCAAGTGCGTCAGTATTAGTAAATCTTGCTACGCACCATTTAGTTAGAGGCCAACCTCGCATATAGCTCTGCGAGCAACAACTATTTAAGTTCTATTTAGCTTTAGTTTAAATATTATTTAATTGTTCATTTTAGACCCAAGTGTGGTCTTTACTTTCTGTATCCCTCCCGAGTTGGGAAGTGGTTTGTAAATAATAGCAATTTAATAAAAGAGGATTTTAAATCCCTTTCAAGTGCAGTTGTTCTACCACTTGATCACAGTATCTACCACCAGAACATAGCTGCATTCAGCTCCCTGTTCCAGATCAGGACTTAAGGATTTAAGGAGTTCCACAAAGATGTTTGCCAAGACTATGCACCGAACACTCAGTCCTGACATACTATTAATAAACGGTGAAGATGGACGGTTTGAAATATCTTCTTCAAAATTAAGTTAAAATTTGATTTGCTTTGATCCTGAAGCGATTTTTTACGTTATGTGCACATATCTTCTGTTTGCGAATAAACTAATAATTCCGCTGATTGCACCGTCAGACAGAGCGGAAAAGTCTGCAATAAAAGATTGTTACGAATCTTTAGCATCTTAAATGATTTTCCTGAGTTTTCCAGAATGATTCTGTTTTTCGACCATTCCACGTCCCATGCATCAAAATTTGAACAAAAAAGAACTCATCGAACTTTTAAACACAAGTATGATAAAAGTAATAATTTTGCGATGTTTGACATACCCCTCCATTATATGTGGTTGTGAATTTAAAGATGAAAAAAAAATTCAATCATTCTTTTACCCATTACAGAGAGACGTTTTGTATAATTCTGCATTTATATGCATTTGCGAAGATAATTCAATGCTTAATGTATAATTGTTTCAATAGTTTTAACAGATGCTTCATTTTTATTTAGTATTTAACGTTTTCAGTGTTCTTTCTAAAAATCAAGCAAATTATTTCACATACTTGATCTTTGCACCATCGAATAATAAGAAAAATAACTTTCTAAATGGCGCTTTTCACGGAATTTCCATCTCAATTCGCTAAATCTTGGCAACAATTCAGAAATCGTTTTAATTTTAACTATCGTATGCCTGCTGACATTAATGGATTTTTAAATCAAAATATTTAATTCTTCGTTGTTAGCAGTCTCTCTATTTCTTGCGTGGAGAAAGTTGGATCTCTAAATGAAGTGGGAATTTAAATGAGCAGAATATAATCATGCGCCATTGGGGAGATTGAATGTGTCGGAACGAAAAGGGGGTGGGGAAGAATAATATAAACCGAACATCGTTGCTATACGGATTAGAAGAATAGTTTTCCTTTCTTCAGAGACAGTGATCTTCATTTTTTATTATTTACTCTTCTAATTAATTTTAAAATGGAAAATACTTTAAAAAAACATAGCTTTAGTTAAATGATTAAAAAATATTAAAAAAAAAATGTTTTAAGTCGTCACAACGGTTTGTGTTTTGTACAACTAAAAGTAAAATCGTAGACTCTAATATAAGAATTGTATTAGCACATTAACATAATATAAAGACAGAATACAAGTGATATCATAGAAGTATGTAAGAATGTTTAACATTCAATGAATCAAATTATTTGATTGAATGTTAAACATTCTTACATGCAAAATTAACGAAATTTAACTTGCGTTTTTCTTCTCTGGAAAGCGCGACTTAAGGTGTATATTTTATGAACTGTATTGTTCTAACATAGATATTTTGACACAAATTCTGCCTGCCTTCTGAAATAGCATATCCATTTTGTCCATATTTGTACTTTACGTTTAAAACTATGCCATAATATCAAGTATTGTAAAAATCGCAGCAGTAGGTCTTATAAAATCAGCTCTCAGAATTTTAGTTCATCAATGTTAATTCACTTTGGTATAATTTTTTTTAATATCTCTTTTTTATTACACTTACTTGATTCTTTCTTTCACAGTTCGAAATTTAGGTTCAGTCCAAATAAAATTCGCAGCTATTTTCAGATTTACTTTTAAAATTTGTATTTTTGTAATACTTATAAATTTTTCGAAAACATTTTCGTATTATAACTCTAAAATTTGTACCATCACCTTAAAGTAGATGTATTTGTAGGCATACTTGCAAAAAATCATAGTTTTTTATTCAAAATTTCAAGAGATATACGTGAATTTATATATTGAAACGTTTTGAAATTTGTCATATTTGTTATAAACGATAATAAAGCCAAGCACGTGCTTTACGCAGTTTATTAAATTCATTTAAAAGAACGAACGATGCACCTTTTTTTCCGCTCATGCACAATGAAAAAAGGGGAAAAGAACTAGGTTATTGTAAGTTAAGGATTTCGTCAAGTGAACTATTCTTGCAGGAAAATTAAAAAAGTACG
Source organism: Stegodyphus mimosarum (assembly GCA_000611955.2). Taxonomy (NCBI): domain Eukaryota; kingdom Metazoa; phylum Arthropoda; class Arachnida; order Araneae; family Eresidae; genus Stegodyphus; species Stegodyphus mimosarum. The sequence goes on from KK116626.1 coordinate 154,951, forward strand.
CCCAGATAATTTTTTTTATTTCTTCCTAAGTTTCTCATCAAATTTTAAAAAGATTAATATTTCAGCATAATTTGAGTCGTAGAATCAAAATATCGAAACAAATGGCTGCGTTATTTCAGAAAAAGTCTAATTTTAAGTCAAAATAATTTTCATGTAGAACAATACTACATACTTACAGCAATCGTTTCTAGTAGCCCGGGGGTGATAATTTGCTGGGTAATGGTTATGGCCCTCTGCGACGGGCAGCCCGAGCAAGTGGTAGGTAGCAAACTAACGACAAGTTGCGCCCTGGGGTCGTAGTTACTCCATGTGCGTTTGTACCGATCCCTCCAAGGTTCTGGGACAGGGGTTGAACCTCTGGTCTAGTTCGGCGGAGGGGGGAGAAACCTTAGTATCATTCAGCTGACGGAAAAGGCAATCCTCAGAGATCTTATCTTACACTATTCATACTTCTTATTTGGTTTGTAAAAGTTTTATGAAAACTTTCTTTAGATGCCTTTATTGAAGATTATTTTAAGATAATATATAAACAACTTTCCACATATAAAATTTAGAAAATTTGGAGCATATGACCAGCATTCTGATTCGGAGTTTTCTCCATCGAGTGTCGGTTTGAGAGAACTTTAAAATCTAATTTTTTAAATGGACCAAACTGATTTCTTTAACTAAATTTATTAACGTTTGTTGTCACAAATAGAAAATATATTTTCTACAAACATTTTGTAAACGGATTTTGTAATTTGTACTATGGTGAGAACAAATATCACGAGCAGTTTGTTACTTACCAAGATAAAAATATTAAATACGATTGACTGTCCGTTGACTAAAAATCTGAAAGAAATTACAATTATTATGATGGTTTTGAAATTTTATTTCTCAGACTCATCTCATTTTCCTGCTTTATAATAAACTTAAACATCAAAATTTTAAACTAATGCACATGAAATTACAATTTGATTCATCAAAATTATGATTTGTTAGAGGTAGACCATTCATTTGCATTAATCATCATAACTCGCCATTTTGGTTCAGCGAACTCTATGCAAAAAGTCAGATTCTTGTACCAAAATTCAAACGCAACTCGAAGCAGAAAAGCAAAAATATTCCAATATTTTGCAGCATACAAAACACGCGTGTTATCCAATATCCGCAATCAATATGAACGATAAAGAACGGGGAACACATCTGACGATGATAGCATGGCAAATCCTTTGGGGAAATGCCAGCATTGATCTCAGTAATAGCGCTTGTCGTTGATTGGATATGGAGAGGTCCGGAAATGTTCTGACTTGGTATGGATTACTTTGGAGAGAAAGGTTATTGTTTACTCTGATGAGTGGTAAGTAATGGATGTAATTGACTGTGTTATATAATGAATGTTTTCCTAATCAAAACAAATATTTCATCGGCTGTGCAGTTTAATGTAATGGACAGAAGGCATTTCGAATGAGAAATTCCTTTCACAAATTATTATTGCCACTCGCGAGAGATTTAAAATAACAAATATTAAATTGCATTTCAAAGTAACTTCTAATTGGGTTTCATATTTACCTCGGAATAATATTTTGTATTTGAAATGTTTTAAGCTTTTAACTGAAATAAATTACAGATTATTTTTTAAAATTTAAATATTAGATGCATAACTAAAATATGCATTAATAATAAATATAAAGTAGTAAGGTTTTTTTAAATTTATCTAACAGTTAATTTTTATTTTAAAGCTGCTTTCTTTTGATTCTCGTAATCAACCATCACATTCTTGCCAGAAAGTTTACAAGCTGGCGCTCGTATATTGAAATGAGGTAGAAGTAATATTTGAAGAAAGGTTTTGGAAGGGGATTTTAATGTGTGTTATACTCTCTTGAAGACCACGTTGCTTTCTTGATTTACTAGCGATTAGATTTCTATGGCTTTGCGCGTCTTAGCCATTAGGTTTGTTACGCCAACTTTTACGAGTCAGAGCCATATTGCGCATTAAATTATCTTGCGATCCGTTTGGCTAAACTTACTATGTTTAATTTTAAGTTCATCGTTACCTTTTAGAATTGAAACCAAAGTTTTGGTTTCTATAAACACGAGTCAGTGCAAGCTGTGTTTATATTAAGTTAATAAATGTTTCTTTACATACTTCTCTGGTCTTAAAGATATTTGAGTCGTTCTTAAGACTTGAGGATAATTCCTCACGCGGTTTTCCAGTGTCTTGTTAGCTTACGCTTGCGAAAAACACGAGACACTATAAAGTGCCAAGAAATTTTTGTCAACGACAATCCTTTTATTTTGTCATTTAAGATTTTTAGCCCGAAGGGCTTTAACCCAGAAAGACTATTAATTTCGTTTTGGAATTTTGAGTTAGTTCACTATAAATGTCGGTCCACTTTTCAAATTGTTGCCACCAACTGTTAGAGCCCTGTTATAGAAACAATTATAGAAATTAAATAATAAAGCATCTGCATAATTGCATGTATTTTTGTCGTATTGTGATAAAACAATGGTACCTAGAGCCATCAAAGTTTGAATAATGCGATCTTCCACTGAATATGAGCATCTGGAAGCTCGAATTTGGAATTTGAAATTTGTTTTATTATCGATTTAGTATTTTGTAACATTTTAACGAATTTTTCATTAGCAAACTCAACGAATTCAAAGCGAGCAATGCAATACTGTGCGTGAAAAAAAAAATTTTCCTCTCCAGCGCGCGATATTGTGTATCGAAAATTCTGAAGATATGCTCTTGCGATACTACTGTTAAACTGAAGTGCGAAGAACATGGCATTTAATAAATAAAGGTAGCACACAAAACGTTATAAAACGCCCATTTGGGAGTAATGTAAAATCTGAAAGTTCTCTGATTTTTTTTTACTTTGTTTATTTAAATAAAGCAGCTTTATATAAGGAAATGAATTTAATTTTTATTATCAGGCCTAAATACACTTCAAATCCAAGTGAAAATAATAATATTTTTATTTCATAAAATCTATTCGTTTTATTAGTTTCTGCTTTCAGATATATATATAATTCTGATGCATATTACATTATCTACTCGGAACAACAACCATAAAACGTTTCACACAAAACGAAAATGCAAAGTTTTACTCAAAAGTCTATTTCGAAATTTCTTTAAATGGAAAAAAAAAATCCTGTTCCTCATGCATTCACTGTACAATGTGCATTTCATTAATATATAGAACAGGAATTATCATTTAAAATTTAGAAAAGTTTCTGGAATTTAGAATTAGGTATATTTTATCAATCACTTTCAAATGATACATAAAGATCTTAATATCTGATAATATAGCAGACAATCAATTTTCTGGAACAGAACAATAACGAAAGCACCATCTCCTGAAGTACTAATATTAAACTCATGTTTACTAATATGTCTCATCGCAGAAACTAAATCCTTTATTAGCATATAAATTGCTTGGTTGTAAAACGATGTATTAGTTTGCTAAATTGGCAACAGTGAACTGAAAATCTTAAAAGAAGCCTGTTAAATTAAGTCTAGCTCTAACTGTAGAGAAAAGAAAAATAGATTTTCCTTCAAAACAAATATAGCATATTTGCATAACAAATTGTCCGGAGCAAGCATTTATGATAAATTTTGAAATCTTTTATGACAGCATCGAGGCGAAATAGTATTTATAATTTTGAAATAAATTCTTTTATGTGATTTCTGAGTGAATGTTCTTGCGTGAACGTATAAAAGCACTTTTTTAATTTGAATAATCCGCAGTAAAAATCGGTGCCAAAGCTAACTTTACTATCATTTTCAGCTGCACGGGAGCTTTTTAATGTAAAATAGCTAGATAATTAGCAGCTACATTCTAAAGTTTAAGTAATATATTAGTAGTGATTTGTAAAAAATGTGAATTCGAAAATTCAATCGTTAGCTTTTGCTTTGACTGTTTCTGGAAATATGAACATTTATGTTGCTTTTTTCAATCTGTTATTAATCGTGCTTGTTCGTTTCACTGAAATTGATTTTACGGGCTTATCTTTAAGAAATCCTTCAAACATGTCCCATTCAATTTTGGCTTTATTTAGATAAGAAACTAGAATTTCTTTACTCAAGGACATGCATACAAATAATTACGAATTTATTCTCCTCCCAAAAAGAAAATGGAGGTACCTACGTTTCTCAGTAATAGGAAAGAAATAAATTCCTCAATCAAAAGTTTTCTCCTATTAAATTACTTTCCTTTTTTAGCAATGGTATAAGTCTGTCATGAAAACATGAGTGACACGTTTTAAACGAAAATTGTCTTTCTCTTCATAGAACGGAATAAAACGAAATGTGTTTAAATGTTTAATCATTCGAAGATGATGTTATGAAAAATGAGTTTAAATCTTTTCTTAAAACTATAAGGTATTTCTTCCCTCTTTTCTTCATGCCTTTGTGGTGTAACTGTTATCACACTTGGCGCGTATTCGAGAGGTCCGGGTTCGAGTACCGGCGAGGGCATTGCTCATTTTTCTTGTCTCCTGCGTTCAAAAAATATAATGACTCTACAGTGCATACCACTTACGTAAATACCGAATACATATCCCGTTTTCGGAAATAAATACTAAATTGTTGTAAATATAAAACGAGATATTGTTCGGAGAACAGCCTTGACGTCAAAAAGGGAGAAACAGCTTATTGTGGTATGGTAGGCAACCGTTGTCATTCGATGACGTACTTCCTCTAGGCAGACAGCCGTAAAACTTTTCCCTTGCTATGGGATTATCTGTAGTATTACTTATTATCTGTAGTATTTATTATTGTAGTATAGTAATTAAAGGGAGAAACAGCTTATTGTGGTATGGGAGGCAATGGTTGTCATTCGATGACGTACTTCCTCTAGGTAGACAGCCGTAATACTTTTCCCTTGCTAAGGGATTATCTGTAGTACTACTTATTTTCTGTAGTATTTATTATTAGTATTTATTCCTGTAGTATTTATTATTGTAGTATTTATTCTGTAGTATTTGATTATGTGTAGTATTTACTTCCGTTGGCATGATGAAATGTCACCCATACACTTAAAGAAGCCAAGTTAGCGCAACCAAGGTTGTTCTCCGAACAATATCCATAAAATGCAAATATTCGTGAATTTGTGTGTGTGTGTGTGGGTGGGTGTGTGTGTGTGGGTGTGTGTGTGTGTGGGTGTGTGTGTAGCGTGCGTGCGTGCGTGTGTAAATAATTTTAGAAATTTAAAATGTGATAACATCACAGAAATATTTACTAAATGCGTAGAGATAGAGTTGTAAATTAAAGGAAAGAAATTGGCAGAAAAAAAAATTAAATAAATGATAATAAAAAAATAAACAAAAATTGTAATATTTGAGTGTACAATATAATCTTTTAATTGATGGATTCAGAATATTACTCAGAAGAGCAAAGTATTTACACCAATAATATTTCAAAACCACTTAGTTAGCGCAGTATAAGTTTCAAATGCAACCATTTTTCCGCTCGGAGAAAATACGGTTTTATAATAATTCCATCAGCAATGACGCCGTATTTGATTTATTGAATATGATGTTTTGTAATCCTTAATGGGTCCGATTTCGAATCCCAGAGTTGGCATGGCTGTTTGTAAATGTTTAGTGGCTTTGTGGTATAGGGACACTCTAAATGTATGCGAGACGGAAGTCATGCCGGGTGGTTCGGTGGTAGGGCCCGAGATGGATGGACACTTGGTCCCATCCTCTGGGGTGCTATCTCTTAAAATTGGGGTCGAACTGGGAAAAATCGTACTCTCATCAATGTGGTGCCGAAGGCTTCTCCGAATGATAAAGGTAATCCTGTAGTCTTTGCCACAATAAATTTCGTGGGCTTTTGTTTTGATGAGGTCAGATAAGTTAGATTAGTAACAACAACAGCAGAATTATGGTACTACATGTTAATTCTGTAAGATTCGTGAAATTCAAAGGCGATTTATTGTAAGCATCCGATCTATAATAGGCCCACCAGCGGCCGATGAGTAATATCGCTGAACACTTGTACACAGGTGTGCAAAACTTAAATAACAATGTAAAAATTTAGCAGATAGCCATGAAATTGCAGAAAAGGAGGTCTGCGCGTGCCGACATCACGCGCAGCTCAACAGTAGAATAAAAGGAAGGACGGAGACGCAATTCAACATATTCGCTGCAAGTGCCAGTGAGTCAGTTCATGAAATATGGCTAGAAGAAATCACCTGGACGACTTCACACGTGGAAGAATGATCGGAAAGATGGAGGAGGGGCGTACTGTCACCAGTGTAGCTGCAGATTTCGGAATCAACAAAAAAGTCGTTTCGCGGGCCTGGAAAGCGTTCCAAACCACAGGTACAGCTGTTAGAAAGGTTGTTGTTGGGCGCCCGAGGACGACATCTGCAGGGGATGACCGGTATATCGTCTTGCAGGCGAAAAGAGACCGACAGCAGTCATCAAGCGCTATTGCTCAGCAACTATGTACAGCAACGGAGCGACAAGTGTCGCGGTTTACTGTGGCCAGATGCCTTCACAAAAGGGGCCTATTCGCCTGCCGTCCTGAACGCTGCCTCCCGTTGAAAGTTGGCCACCGACGCCACCGTTTACAGTGGTGCAGAGAGCACAAAAACTGGACAACTGATCAATGGAGTCGTGTTCTCTTTACGGATGAGAGTCGGTTCAGTACCAGAAGCAATTCTCAACGCGTTTTGATTTGGAGAGAGGACAGGACCCGGTTTTATCCCCGTAACATCAAGGAAAGACACCGTAACGGGGGTCCTGGAGTTCTTGTCTGGGGAGGCATTATGCTGAACGGGCGAACTGAGCTCTACGTTTTCTACAGAGGGTTTGTAAACGGGGATCGCTATTGCGAGGAGTTACTCCTTCCCCATGTGCGTCTGTTCCGAGGTGCTATTGGCCCAGACTTAATTTTTATGGATGACAATGCACGGCACAATTGGACTCTTGCTGTTGAGGAGCGACTGGAAAGTGAAGATATCACTCGAATGGATTGGCCAGCGTACTCCCCAGATTTAAATCCCATCGAACATGTCTGGAATTCTTTGGGTAGATGCATTGCAGCACGCTTACATCCTCCGGAGAAAACCCAACAAATCAAAGAGATGCTGATTGAAGAATGGGCACTCCTACCGCAAGAAATGTTGCACCAGCTGGTTCTGAGTATGCGGAGACGGTGCGAAGTAACCATTGCAGTGACGGGAGGGCATATCCCATATAAGGAACATCTGCTTGTTGTTCTTCCTAATGGACAGACAATCATGAGTCACGATACTATGCGTTCAGTAAAGCTTGTTTTTGTTTGATTCCATACCGTATGCATTGCATTCCTTTTTCAGCTCCGATGCTTTCGTCATCCTCTACTATAATACTCTCCTTCTCTGCATTTCATGTCTCTCAGTTGATTTCTCGTGGACTTACGGCAAAAAACCCTGTTGTTGCTTAAGTTTTGCACACCAGTGTAGTTCCACCTTGGTTTCGATTCCAGGAGAACAAGCTGGCTCCACAGACGTTTTTGTGATTTTCCCCCACTTGCAATGTGTATGAGAGCCAGTTTTCCTTAGAAAGTCTACCGCGAAGGCTTCGGACCCCTTAAGCAGATAGTTGTAGTGTAATTACAACTATCTCCTTAAGCATATACCCCTTTAAGCAGATGGTTGTAGTGTGAAGGCAAAATTAAACTAAACAAAAAAATACTGTTCTATAAAGAGCGTCTAGCCTCTTGATACATAGACGAAGACTTTATACAGCACGGTAGGTCACAAAACGACTTCACGTTTTATGTATGTAACATATATATGCGCACGGTCTAAGGCAAGTTATGGTTAGCTGTTATATTTCCCCTTTTGCATGAGAGAAAGTTTTTGTCAAAGGTAACTTTAAATACTAAATATGTCTTCTAGATTAACTTCTTGGTAAAGTGAAGCTATTATTATCAAAACTTCAAAAATTGTACTGGATTTAATTTCTAAAAGCGAACCTGATTTCTCATTTACTTTCTTCCGTCCTTAAATAATTGCATATTGAGAGTAAAATGAATCACATTATTCTAAATATGCAACAAAGAACTGTGAGAAATCTGAATTTTCAGATTAATACAATTATTTAGATTCTGGCAGATATAAAATATTTGTTTAATTAAATCAACTTTATTCGCATTGACTTTATCATTTATTAGTATTAAAATATTTATTATTAGTCCAAAGGTATTTAGTCCCGAAGGACTATTACTTTCGTTTTGCGATTTTGCGTTGATTCACTCTGAATGCCCGATTCACTTTTCAAATTGTTGCCACTAAATGTTATCGCTCTGCATTAAAGTTTAAAAAATGAACAATCTGCATAAATGTATGCATGTTTTTTTTTTTTTGACGTAGTTTTCTCTTCAAAAATCGTCTGCGTGCGTTGCACGGGAAAATAAAAAGGAATTTTAATTACAGTTCTAAATAAATAGCCAAATAAATGTGAAATTCGTAACAATATTCTCTAAAACTTTAACGACGTTTTCATTAACAAACTCAAAGATTTCAAAGCCAGCAATACCAACGTTGTACAGAAAAACATTTTTATCTCCAGCGCGTGAGAGCGTGTACCGAAATTTCTAAAGATATGCTCAATTTAAAATTATTTTGCGATATTGCTGTTGAACTGAATTTTATGGTTTAAGTGCGAAGAACATGGTATTTAAAAAATAAAGGTAACACACAAAATGTTAAATAAACGTCCCTTTGGACGTAATTTAAAATCTGAAACATTTCAGATTTTTTTTAATTAATTCAACTGCATTCCTGTACTGCAAAAAATCCGATTCATAGCCATACGTGTTTCCGTCGGATACGATATGGAACCCACATAAAAATTTTCGATAGAAAAATAAGCTAATTTTCTCTTATTAGATCAGCAACAATGGCACGCCGTTTTTAATGATTTTCGTCTTTAAACAAATGATCGTAAAAGTTTAAGTTCCATCCACTATTTCACATATATTCGATTTTAGTCGATTAAATGTGGCAAAACATTTATCATAATTGATCAGAAATTAATAAAGCGAACAAACAAACAAACACACAAACAGACATTCTTCTTTATATGCATAGATTTTGTAAAACTTACACATTTTTGATTAATAAACTTACACATTTTTGATAATTTTGAGTTTATTAGCGAACAAAGTAAACACACAGACTTTCTTTATATATATAGATAGATATATTTGCATTCTAAATCCCTCATCTGGCTTATGTAGAGATAATATTAACCTTTACACCTACCTCAAATAAATAAAAATTGCGTTAATAATGATTTCTATCTTTAGGCATGATAGTAAATATTACTTCGAATTACATTATGAGCAGTGCCGAAGGAAAAAGGCCCTTGCATTAATGCATTATAATTTAATTCAGTGTAATTCAAAAACTATCGAATACAGCTTCATCTTATAAAAAGCAGAATCTTTTATTTATATCACAGAACGAGCTCCAACAAAATGTACTAAAAATCTTATATGAGTTTTATGGTCTGCTGTGGGAAAAGATGTTCTTTACATTTACTTTCTAGGGGTTCGAATACACGAAAAAGTTGAAGAAAATGCACGAAAACGAAAGTTTTTAAATTCCATTTATCAGATGTTAGGTTATACGAAAAGCTTGAGAGTAACAAATAAGTAAAAGCAAAGAATTCTCTAAACAAAGAGCATAGACGAGCTGGTGAGTAAATCAGAGTTTCTCATAGTCCTCAGGGGCGGAAAAATATTCTGCTGCGATTCTTTTTCCTGAGCTTTACCCATGTTTACCTAAAGAGGAAAGAACATAGTGCTTTTAGTCTTAGTATGAGAGAATTTTCCATCCGATGGTGAATTTTTCTTTTATATTTTGTTCTTTTCTAGCAGGAAGATATCAATAATAAATTGATACGTATGACACGGAAAATATAAATCCAGAGACATGTCATAAATATCTGTTTACATATAAAATCGCTTCATTTCCTATTTAAATTATGTATTAAGCGCATAAAAATACATAACAAAGTACTGAATAAACTGTGGTAAAGGAGAATAACTATGTTTCCATAAACTGATTTATATTTTTGAATTTAAATCTTTCTTTAACAACTATATGTATACATTTTCATGTATGATTAAGGAACGAAATTTATTCTAATTACAGAGATACAAATACAAAACACAGAAGTTTATTAAATAATGGAAAAAGAAATTAATCGTCTGTGTTATAGAAAAAATAAAAATTTTAAAAATATCTGAAGGCTTTCGGATTTTATATAACGTCTAAAGGGGTATTTATTTCATTTACACATACATACACGTTTCGAGAGCATTTGAGCTAACGCCACATTCGGCTAAAAATATTTATCTTTAGAATCATATCATAGCATATCTTTAGAATTTCCAAAAATTTATCTTTTTCGATTCAGCATATGTTTAGAATTTTCTATAGACAGTCTCGCGCGCTGAAGATAAAAGTGTTTTATTCCACACAGTGTGGCCGCTGTTCGCTTTGAAATCGTTGAAGGTTTACAAAACATAAAACAGATAATAAAACAAATTCGAAATTCAATATTCGGGCTTTCAGGGGCCGATGCTCGGGTTGACGACTACGTTATTCAAAATTTGAGGGATTTAGGTACCGTTGCTTTTCACAATGCGAGAAACATACATACATTCATGCAGATTATTCATTATTTAATTTTTTTAAATATAATACAGGACAATCATATTTGGTGGCAACAATTTGAAAAGTGATTCAATGGTTTTAGTCGTTCGACGGGAAAATGGTGTTTCTAGCCCTTCTGGGCTAATAAAATGAAACCGAAAATGCCCATGACCTTAGACTATCTAAAATCCATAACTGTGATCGCAGAAGTCTGTAACACAGCTTGGCGACTCAGTGACGCAGTCTTTGTGAGCAAGTCTTATTTCTTCGCTTGAACACATGTGCACTTTTAAACTGCAGATATCTTACTTTATACAGTCATAAACAGGATTTAGAACAATGGGTTTTAACCAAAAGTATCTCCCAAAGTTGTGTGAATTTTTTGCAATATATATAGATAATAAAAGCGTTATTTAAATGACTATTCTTATGAATTATTTTGAATAACATGGCAACACAGTTGCATAAATTTATAGAGATCTTCCGGTAATTTTATGGTTACGTATACTGCGGGGGGGGAATGGACAGTTCTATATCTACGGTTCTACTGGGACGGTTTTCGAAATTTAAATTGCATTTTGCATGCCTCGAAAGAGCGACTTAGGTTATATATTAGATTTATATACAGCATTTTTCTAACATAGGTATTTTGTCACAAAATGGGTCTTTTTCTCAAGTAACATACCATTTTGTTTTCCATATTTCGATTCTACGACTCAAATTATGCCTAAATAGTAAATTTTGTAAAATTTGGTACGAAATTAACTGAGAAATTCAAAAATTTAACTTAGCGAATTTTTTGCATGTTCAGCCAAGAATAATTCACTTGGCGAACTTCTTAATACATGGCAACCTATTTTCCTACCCCTTTCAATTGTACAGGAGAGGAAAAAAATGTCGCATCCTTCCTAGCTTTTTACACTGTGCATGGGCGTAAAAAAAGTCGCATCGTTCCTTCTTTCAAATAATTTTAACAAAGTGCGTAAGCCACGTTTTCGTTATTATCGCTTTCAACAACTATACCAAATTTCAAAATGCGCCAATATATAAATTCACGTATATCTTTAGAAATTTTGAATACAAAGCTCTAATTTCTTGCAGGTATGCTTAGGAATGCTTCCGAAAAACTCCGAAAAATGCTTCCGAAAAATGTTTCCGAAATGTGTTCCGAATGCTTCCGAAAACTTTATGATGATTGTAAATATTTTATAGGTTATAATTGATTTTTTTTTCAAGAAAATTTATAAAAATTATTTTAAAATATAAATTTTAAAAACAAATCATAAAAAATGGGTGAATTTTGTTTGGAATGAATCTAAATTTCGAACTGTGTAAGAAGTATTAATATATGCTTAATAAAAAAAGAGACAATTATAAATACATACCAAATTCATTAACATTGAGCCGCTGCAAATTTCAGAGCTATTTTTTTAAAAACGATTCGTGCGATTTTTATAAAACTTGGAAGTTTGGCATAATTTGAGTCGTAGAATCGAAATATGGAAATAAATTGGCATGCTATTTTAGAAAAAGTCCGATTTTGTGTCAAAATACCTCTACTTGAGCAATGCTATATATGAATCGAATATATATCCTAAGTGGCGCTTTCGAGACATGAAACACGCAATTGGAATTTTGTCAATCGGCCCAGTAAGAACGTGAGATATAGAACTGTTCCATTTTGTTTTTACGCAGTGTGCATCAATTTAGAAAAAAGCATAAAATACATGATAATTTCCAAAAAATAGTGCTGACACTAGGAATATAGGTATATTTATTAAGTTTGATTGCACTGATTTTAAAGACTTGTTGCAAGTCAGAAATTAAAGTTTTGTTCCATAGAGAAAATTAATTAGAATAGATCCGTGTATTTATTCGGATAATAGCCTAAGTTTTACTTAAAAGAAATAGTTAAAGTTATTATTTTGGTAACGGAGGCCACACTGTATACAAAGGGAAAGTGGGATTTAGAGAAAACGGAGGAAGGATCACATAAAATAATACACTCACTTCCAAAAGTTAAGCACAGAGAAGAAAATACCAATTTTTCGGAAGCCAATCAGAACTGAAAAGGATGCAATTCGCTGCAGAGGTTGATGGAAGTATGCAAATATGTTAGGTAACAACCAATCGCGCTTAAATGTCAAGAAATATGCAAAAAAGGCAATCTTATAGGAAGCCAGCCTTATGAAGGGTTACAGACGTTGATTGTAAGTGCTGACAGATGGTGTTTAAAATTTTCGTGCAATTCGTTTTCAAGACATACGTGTTTCTATGACTTCCAGAAGACGAATGGAAGATTCTGAGCATTGGCGTGTTGTGGGGCGCATTGAAGCAGGACAGTCAATCACAAATGTTTCTCTTTTCTTCGGCGTTCATCATTCAGTAATTTCACGTTTATTGAAACAATTCCAAATCACACAGACAGTTCTCCGAAGGCCCGTAGCCGGTCGCCCAAGGTTTACAACCCCCGCGGAAGATCGATATATTGCTATTGTAGCTAAGCTGAATAGCAGAGCGACCTCCACACGTGTGACATCTATGGTTACAGCGTCCATTAGTAAGGCGATATCTGCAGCTACTATACGCCAAAGATTACATATGAGTGGACTGTACGCCCGGGTATCTCGAGTTTGTGTCCTCTATCCGTCCAATCAAGAGGGGCACGATTACAGTGGTCCCGAGAACATGTCAATCGGAATGTGTCTGACTGGGGCAATATCATGTTTATTGATGAGTCAAGATTTGTTCTGGAGCCAGATGGCAAGCGTATAAGCATATGGCGTGAACAACGAACACGCAATCGGTCTCAAAACATCACCGAACATTACGCATTCCGAGGCTAAAACATTATGGTGTGGGCAGGGATTTCATTAGGATACCGCACCGACCTTCACATCTTTAAAGGGGGTTCTTTCCGGTGTCGAGATGAAGTCCTAGAACCCATTGTGAGATTGTACGCTGCAGCAGTTTGACCTACTTTTGTTTTAATGGACGATAGCGCACGTCCCCATAGAGCTGACATCGTCGATGACTACCTGGAGAGTGAAGGGATTGCACGTATGGCGTGGCCAGCGTATTCGCCCGACCTTAATCCCATTGAAAATCTTTGAGATGCTCTCGGCCGTGCTGTATCTTCACGTTCCCCAATTCCAGCCACTCTTATTGAGCTGGAAACTGCTCTACAAGAAGAATGACGATTGCCTTATTCTGCGGTGGTTGACCACCTAATTGAAAGCATGGTCACACATTGTATACAGATGAAGGGCATCACATACCCTATTAATGTCCTTTTCTTCATTTTATGCTGTTTATTTTCACTTTATACATTATTCTGTTTAAGTCTCCAGTATGTCATTATCTGATAACTTACAAAAAATTAATATTGTTTTCATTTCTGAATATAATTATTGATTTTGTTTTATGCATAAATATATATGCTACTTTCCTGCCAAATCTTGTATCAATCAAAGCGGTATTTGGTGACTCTTTTGCATTTTAAATCTTCGTGCTTAACTTTTAGAAGTCAGTTTACTTTCAGAGGTTTATTTCGAAACAATTCTAACATTGTGAATGTACTGAGATTTTCCAAATATTCAAAATATTTCCTTTAACATACATAAAACGTTCAGTGCTTTCTTATTGTTTACTTCAACAAAAATGTCGCCCTTTCTTCTTTCAGCATTTTCTTTTTGACACTAATTTATTCTGACTTTGTAAAATCTGGTCTGAACAAAATACGAAATTTCTGACTAATCATGAAATGACGTGTGACAGCACTCCAATGCAGTATGAAACGGAATATGAAATATTCCAGTGTCTTCCTCCAGGCTGCATCTAAGAAGACAACTCTGGAATATTTGTTGAACATTGTTCGGAATTTCAAGAGAAAATACACATGGAAGAATAAAATATTGACATTTCTGGCACGTACAATTACCTATAGAAGTATGCAAAATTATATAAAAAAATTATCATATGACGCATTTCTGCTTAGCAACAAATGTAACAAAACGTAAATGCACTGTAGTAATTTTATTAAAAATAATTTGAAGAAAAAAAGTAAAATCGTTAAATTGCATTCCATAGCGGTCAAAATGGATATTTTCGGTGAAATACGGTACCCGGAATTTTTTGAGATTACAATACGTCCTTTACTTTGTGCAAGCAAGTAAAGAGTATGGTAACATTTTACATTCTGTAAACGTTAACATTGATCGGCTGATTTGTGTCACGACACACACATTCGCCTTTTCTAAAATAAGATTAGTAACTCCAATAAGAGACAGCCTTTCTTTTGAAAGCTTTCAGATCAGAACATGCCAAAAGGGTAAAAAAATCTGAAAGCTTTCAGATTTTACATTACGCCCGAAGGGGTGTTTTTTTAACTTTTGTGGGTTCCCTTTATTTATTAAATATCATTTGCTTCGCACTTAAAGCGTAAAATTCAGTTCAACAGCAATATCGCAAAATAATTTTAAATTCAGCATATCTTTAGAATTTCCGATACGCAATCTCGCGCGCTGGAGGTAAATTTTTTTTTCCCGCAAAGTGATGCCTAAGTTCGCTTTCAAACTGTTGAATTTGTTAATAAAAATTCTTTAATGTCTGACAAAATACGAAATTGGTAATAAAAGAAATTCCAAATTTCAAATTAGAACTTCTAAATGCCCATATTCTGTGAAGGATTACGCTATTTAAAATTCGATGGCTCTACGTACCGTTGTTTTATCACAATTCGAAAAACGTACATACATTTTTGCAGATTCTCCATTAATTTCTTTAAATAAAATACAGGGCTGTAATATTTGGTGACAACAGTTTGAAAAGTGAATCAACTCAGTGAGTGACTCGACGCAAAATGCCAAAACGAAATTAATAGGCCCTCTAGGCTAACGCCCTTTGGGCTAAACGTCTGAATGCTTTTCAGATTTTACATTATGCCCGAAGGGACTTTTATTAAAGTTTTGTGTGTTACCTTTATTTATTAAATATCATGTTCTTTGCGCTTAAACCATAACATTCAGTTCAACAGCAAATCATCATTACTTCTCATTTTTCACTTTGTTTTGTGTTTCTCTCAATATTTCATTCTACATGTATTTGGCTGATTTATTCGTGGCGTTGCAATCTTTACAAACATGAAAAATTTTTGCGAAGACTGCTCTTGTAATTCGAATAATATATGAACGATTTGAACTAAATTAAATGGTAGAAGACTCACGTTTTATTTCATTTTATATTTGGATACAAAAAACATGCTATTCAATAACACTCGCGACATGTTGGAAGCGATTTTCCGTTTCTCTACAAAGGTTGTTAATATTAGTACCATAGTTAAAAGGATATTTAAGAAAGAAAAAGAGAAAAGAAAAATCTTAAAGCTTTCAGATTTTAAATAGCATCCAAAGCTGCGTTCTTTTAACCTTTTGTGTGTTACCTTTATTTTTTTAAATATCATGTTCTTCGCACTTAATCCATAAAGTTTAAGTCAAGAGCAATATCGCAAAATAATATTAAAATGAGCATATGTTTAGAATTCCTGATACACAGTCTCGCGCGCTGGAGACAATTTTTTTTCCGTATAGTGTTGCCATTGTACGCTTTGAAATTGATGAGTTTGTTAATCAAGAATACGTACAAGTGTTGTAAAATGTGAAGTAGATAATAAACCAAATTCCAAAATCCTTAATTAAGTCTTCCGGATGCCCATATTCGGAGGAAGATTACGTTATTCAAAATTTGAGGCTCTAGGTACCGTTGTTTTTTCACAATGTGAGAAACATATATACATTTATGCAGATTTTGCATTATTTAATTTCATTAAATATGACTCAGGGGGATAATATTTGGTGGCAACAATTTGAAAAGTGATACTCCGTTTATAGTGATTCCACGCAAAATACGAAAACGAAGTTAACAGACCGTCTGGGCTAACGTCCTTTCAGTTAATAATTTAAATGGCATTTCACTTAACTTACAACTGAAACAGGAGAATAGGTGATATTGTAAGGTTTTAGTTTAAACTAACAAAGTTTTATTTTAATTTGCCTTTTTCTATCTGTTCCTATTTCAACTTCCCGTTAGAATAAGCACGCGTTTCAGCTTTATGCTAATTTGAAGAGGAGCCAAGTTGCTATTTAAGCGAGAGGTAGGAACCTCTTAGTGTGAGAGAGCTTTTAGTCTCAGACCACTGCTACTCTGTTCGACGTTCGCCTGACTAGCTAGTATTTAAATTCTAAGCCTTAGCGCTGTTACGCTATTACTTATTGAAGTAATTCTAAGTGCGGTAGTATTAGTTAAATCTTGCTACGCACAGTTTAGTTTAGAGGCCAACCTCGCGTTTATAGTTCTGTGAGCAACGACGACTTAATTTCTATTTAATTTTAGTTTAAATTATCTGATTGTTCAGTTTAAACCCAAGTGCGGTCATTACTTTCTGTATCCCTCCCGAGTTGGGAAGTGGTTGTATATATTTGTGGTTTAATAAAAGAGGATTTAAAATCCCTCTAAAGTGCAGTTGTTCTACCACTTAACCAGTTTTCTACCATAGAACATAGCTGCATTCAGCTCCCTGTTCCAGATCAGGACTCAAAGTTTCCACGAAGATGTTGGCCAAGAATATGCACCGAACACTCAGTCCTGACAATATTTTCGCGTTACTTAATTTTAACACTGGAAATGTCATGCATGAATAAACTATTTTAAATATGCACGTATTAGCTAAAATTTATTGAACTGTATCAGTTTTTTTTTTTTCAGGGAATGCGTTTTGTTTATATATTTAATGTTTTGGAAGACGTTTAACGTTTATTTAACGCTTTTATACTGACTTTTAGTTATCAAAACAACTTTTATTTTCATAATATGTTGATCATAAGTTGAAATATGCCAGCTACTCTGACAGACGACGTAGCGGCAGGTATTTTCTTCTTCACCGGAAGTCCAAGTTTAAAGAGCAAATTAGAGACGCAATTTTATCCCTTTTGCTGTTATTTTTTATTTAAATAATTTTAAGCATTTCAGTATGTCTGAATAATCTAACAAAGTATCGTCATTTTCGTTTGACAATGTGAATAGCTGTGCATATACGTCAGGTAACATCGGTCTGGAAACATTACAAGCGATTTTTGATTATTTTTATTTTCTTTATCCTAAAGGCGGGCGTTAGCCGAGAAGTGCTATTAGTCTCGAAACGGGATTTTGCGTTGAATCTGTCGAATGCAATGTATCACTATTAAAATTGTTGCCACCAAATATTTTCGCTTTGTATTATATTTAAAGAAACTTAATAATGTTCATGAACGTATTTATGTTAACTGCATGAACGTATCTATGTTTCTCGCATTGTGAGGAAACAGCGGCACTTAGAGACTTCAAATTTTGAATATCATAGTCCTCCACCCGAACATGGGAACCTGGAATCCCGAATTTGGAATTTGTTTTATTGTCTGTTTCGTATTTTGTAAACCTTTAACGATTTTTTGATTAAAAAAACTCAAAAAATTCTAAAGATATGTTATTTTTAAAAATTCTTAGCCCAAATGCTCTCGAAACTTCTATGAATCTGTAATCGAAAAACAAAACGCCTTTATATTCACAGCAACCTTCATAACTCCAAAAGTTCCTTATAAAATCACTTGAATTTTTACACGTAGAATTTGTACTTTATTATACATTATGTAATGTAAAAGTTAAAAAATTAGTATTACAGAATTTAAATTACATATTTTTCCCTTTGATAGTGTATGCAGTGTTTTTAAATGATTTGAGTGTTGAGTAACATGTTTGGCCATATATTCCTAGTGAATCAATGTTTTCTAATTATCCAACTTTACTGTATGCGTATGGTTAGCATATATGACATAAAATTAAAAGTATATTTTTATCATCATTATTTTTTGTTAACGATGGTTGATGTTTTTGTTAATTTCAGTTGAAAATCTTCAGTTTTTTTTTGCGGAAATTTCACAAAATATTGTAGTGATTATATTTAAGTGTGAGGGAAATCCAATAAAAAATCTCATAAATTCCAAAATATAACAAACATTTTGGTAAAAGAAAAAAAAAAAACTTCTCACTAGGTGTGTTTAAATCTTAAACTTTGGGCGTTATTTAGTCGAACTTATTTTGTATCTGCAATTTCTTTGCCTAACATACGGAGACTATTCTCACATTTTTTAAACGAAGCCATTGTAAAGTTCCCTTTAGATTCTCCAAAACGGGGTCTTAAACGGGGTCTGAAATGTGCACCGGTGTTCATTAGAGGACAGAGCTGCCATTTCGAGCATATGCTAAAAATCCATTGCTTGATGTTGCATTTATGTGTAATTAAACATTAGTAGTAAATATTGTATGTCTTGCAGAACCAGATGCATTAAACTAGAAAACTTTACTTCCTTATATGCGGTATTCACGACATTTCGATCACGTTATAGAAATGAGAAAAATTAGATTTTTTTTTCCTTATGTGAACCATGATATATATTAAACCTTGTTTCTTGTACCCATTACACGAAAAATAGTGACAGATTTTTAAAGCCACTGTTCGAAAGAAAACATCCTTGCTTGGAAAGAATCAGGATCAGTGCTGTTTAGGTTTAAGTCATTATGTCAAATCCCATTAAGGCTATCTGCCGAAGCGAAGGGATGCCTTCGTGGGAAATTTCTAAGGGTAACTGGTTCATTTACAGGTTACACATGGGAAACACCACGAAAACGCCCATGCAGCCAGCTCGTTCACCTGGTTTCGAGTCCAGGTCTGGTGCTTCCTATGGTGAGATGTGTAGAAGTACAGTTTTATTGTACACTGCTCATTCCCCCAGGGAATGACTCGGGAGAATTCCTAGGAATTACTGGCTAGGATCTGTACTTTGGCAGACTCAACCACGGGGGTATATAAGTTTACTTCACAGGACTAGAGCCCGACTTTATTCTTAGGTTGGTTCAGGCTTAACAGGAACCATACGGGTACTGTCGTGTCCGTTCCTCTGTCTGTGGTGAAGCGATATTGTCAGATTTCCTTGGTCGTCCGAGGGGAAACGCCCTTATTGGTGGAGTCGGGTGATCCGTATGACGTTGCATCCCGACCTAGCGGGGCTCGTCGGCTTCACCGGTTGGATCGCGGCCCGATTGAGAACGCCAGGTAATAAGAGTCCTGGTTTTCCCGTGTAACTGTACACTGCGAAAAAAAATGGGACAGTCCTATATCTACAGTTTCACTGGGTCGATTGACGAAATTCAAATTGCGTTTTTCATATCTCGAAAGCGCGACTTAGGATATGTATTAGATTTATACATACCATTCTTCAAAAATGGGTATTTTGACACAAAATCGGACTTTTTCTGAAATGGCATGCCAATGTTTTTCCATATTTCGGTTCTGCTATTCAAATCATGCCAAAATGCCAAGTTTTGTAAAAATCGTACGAGTAGTTTTTAAAATATTGCATCTCAAAGTTTTAGCTCCTCAATGTTAATTTAATTTGGTATGTATTTATTAATATCTCTTTTTTATGAAATTTATTTGATTCCTTCTTACACAGTTCGAAATTTAGGTTCACTCCAAATAAAATTCGCCCATTTTTTAAGATTTATTTTTTTAAATTGCATTTTAAAATAATTTTTATAAATTTTTGGGAATAAATTTTGAATTATAACCTGTGAAATATTTACCAACAACTTAAAACAGATGTATTTCTAAGCATACCTGCAAAAAATTACAGCTTTTTATTCGAAATTTTCGAAGTTATACGTGAATTTTTATATTGGCGAATATTGAAATTTGGCATATTTGTTGAAAGCGATAATAACGAAAATGTGGTTTACGCATGTTGTTAAAATTATTTGAAAGTAGAGCGATGTGATTTTTTTCCCTCTTATCCACAATGTGAAAGGGCTGGAACGATGTGATTTTTTTCCACATCTGCACGTTCGAAGGGAGGAAAATAGGTTGCCACATATTAAGAATTTCGCCAAGTGAATTATTCTTATCCCGAACTGAAAAAAAATCGCCAAGTTAAAATTTTGAATTTCTCCGTAAATTTCGCAACAAATTTTACAAAATTTAATAATTAAGCATAATTTGAGTCGTAGAATCGGAATATGGAAAAAAAAAGGTATGTCATTTCAGAAAAAGTTCGATTTTGTGTCAAAATACCTATATTAGTACAAAGCTATATATAAATCTAATATATATCCTTACTCGCGCTTTCGAGATATGAAAAACGCAATTTGAATCTCATCAATCGGGCCAGCAGAACGGGAGATATGAAATTGGCCCCCCTTTTTTTTCGCAATGTACGTCATTAACTAGTCACAAAGCTCTATGACTGTTGTATAATGGTTTTTGTTGACAGTAAACAGATTTTTCAACTCACAGTTTTCAATTTATATTTTCATATGAATAAATGTTTTGCGTCGTTAAATTTACCAAGGTTTACTTTAAACGTGATTTTTTTTCATGTGTTTGTATTCTAATGCTAAGAAATATTCAATCCTTAAAATTTCATTTATTAAATACGAACGCCATTATATACTTAATTTCCATTTATATAATTTCGAACATAATATAGCAAGTCTGTAATCGAGTAATGAGAACACTAGAAGTTCGATTTGGGTTAAAATCTTGGCGACTGGCTGTAGGGACGCCTCTTAGTTTGATTACGCGTAATGTGAATACAACTCAGATTCAAGCATAAGTTAACTCATGATATAGTTGTTTCTTTAATTTCATATATGATTAATATTCTAACAAGCTGATTTCAGAATTTTATCACTTCTTCGTATCGTAAGTGAGCTGTTCGATTACTTTAATTTTAAAAAAGTCCGATGGTTCTAACACTTTTATTTTTGTATGAATATATTGCATAGCTTCGAACATAATGAAGAACTTTCCAACTAGATCACTGAAATGAAGGAAAAAAAAATATTTCGTCGTTTATTGAAAGAAGTGGTGAAACTACAGAGCTATATAAGGTGCAATTTGTTAAAGAATTCTTTTTTCATCTGCTGAAAACCCTTTGTTTATTTTATTTGCAGAGAATGTGAAATAAATGGTCGTGCTAAACCTCCTTTTTTCCTCTCAAATTTAACCTTAATGAAAGAAGCTGTTTCAGAAAACTTCAACACCATCCATCTTTCTCCTTTTTAATTCCTTATTTTTAGTTGTTCTGCATGAAGCATCACGCAAAGGCAGTGATGAACGGCGTGTAAAAGATGACAGTCTTCATTGAATTAGGCTTTGTTCGGTAATAAGCGTTTGGAAAAAGGATGAAATAAGATTTTATACTACAAAATGTTTCAAAGAAATTTTAAAAGTTGTTGGTCCGTTACGTTACGTTACATTACGCTAACATACATGTATAATCCATTCAATTTGGTACGTATTGCGGGAAACCTAAACCTAAAACCGTTTAACTTGTCTACCAGGCGGCTTTGCAAATAGACATTTCTAAGAGTTTGGCATCGCTGAAGCAAAAGATCTTTAATTATGTTTCATATTTTATTATTCCGTACTAGCTTAATTGATTGAAACATTTAAAAACACTATATGCCGCAATTATTAGTTTAAATATTTATTTGATTTGCATAATGTAACTAAATTGCTATAATTTAAAATATATTAAACTGTATCATATATCAAAGAAAAAATGTGCTTAATAAAATGTATTTTTAACATTGCATTATATCTGAAATGCCTTTCGCTTTTGCTCTTAGACATGAGCTAAGGGAAGGCTTGAAGGATTTTAATAAAAGTTACTCTACGCTACAACGCATTTCCCATCCACGCATCTTTGCAATCGTCGTCAAAATCCTAAACGTATGATCTTTAATCATGTTTCACGTGCCATTGTGCATAGCCACATTTCAAGATACTGCCTGCCATTCTGCAATAAGATCTTTATATTTCAAATCCTTGCGAATGGAATGACTGCATGGAAGTTTTTGAGGTTATCCCTATGTGTGCCATGGATATGGAACGATTTCCCATAGAAACTTTGCACGAAGGAATCTCTTCTCTTAGGCATACAGACCCTCCCTGCTTTGTGGTAATCAGTTAAAATAACATTAAATTTAATTTTTAATTCACATTTTAAAAATCTGTGATTACATACGAACTGAGAGATTTAAAATTAAAAAAAAATATGATAACTTAATTTGTTTTATATCGATACATCATAATGCTATAACTTAAAATACATTTATTTTATAATATATCGAACTGGTAAGTTTTTATAAACGTTATAATAAATTTGTTGCAATTTTTTACTTGTGAATATCGCTGACTTAGTATAGAATCATTTATATTTCATAAACAGTCAGTTCTGATTGTATTATATCTACAGTTTTTTTAATCTTAAAGTATTTATTAAGAAAATTAACATTATATGTATAGCATATGAAATGGGTATATCTATAACATAAGAGCGTGTAAAAAAAAAGCCGCATTCAATAAGGGTGGTCATATTGATGTCTAAAGAGTAGCACTAGGGGAAGGGTAAATAAGTTTCAAAGACAGATATTAGATGATGAATTTGTTAAAAAAAATTTTGCTGCATTTAACCGAGTTCTACTTAAGAGAATAAAGAAAAATATAATTTTCCAGTTTTAAGCTATGAATACAGATTTCGGATTAGTGTGTAAAGTAATTAGGTTACATCGATGCAAAAACGTGAAAAATGTGCAGTGCTATTCCCCGGATTTGAAATCCGAACCTCACGAATATGCATCGAGTGTGCTTTCAGTTACACCATGAAGGCATGCGAAAGAGAAGAAGAAAATATCTTATATACTTCCCCCCTTTAAAGAGCGGTCCCAGTCGCCAAATCCTGGTGGTAACGAACAGTGTTGCCAGATCGAGCAATTTTTCGCAAATTTGCGACTTCTGTCAACTAAACTTTCAATATTTGCGATTTTGCGAAATTTTTGCAACGTCCATCATTTTTTTATGCTACTTTTTGCGACTTCAAAGACTTTTTTAGTGTATCGTAAAATGCTTTTTTGTTAAAATAATGTACCAATTAGAAATAATTTATGTAAAAAAAACGTTCATTTAGGCTTAAATAGAAGTTGGCATCTGGCAATCTTGTATACATGTGCGCTTTTCTTTTCAAGCTGCACAGCCTAACGCCAGTATAATCAGAAGGAGGTATGAGAAGGGGAAAAGTGGGAAAGAAAGATCAGAAGCTGCTTCAGAACTTCTCACCTTTCCCCGCTCCTCCCCGGTGCGTTTGGTGTTTCAGTCCCTAGTTCTACGGTGATAAAGAATCCAACAAAACAACTTGCAGGTTGCACGCCATATACTGAATACCCAAACAAAGAAAGAAATGAAATCCGTGCTCCTGATTATAATATGGCTAAAAACTAAGCAATGGAGATGACTTAAACATCAAAGCACCGGCGTTTTTCTAAATAACAACGCAAATAAATTTAACAGTGAAAGAACAAGGCTTTTTTAAGCAATTACAATCTGAAAGAAGTCCACCACGCAGAACGGAAATCTCACTGAAAAGCAATCCTCAATTAAAATATTCACAATAAATAAATTTTAAAAAAATTAATTTCCAACTCAAAAGAATTTATTACAAAAGCTCTAACAGTCTAAAGGCGAGGAATTAATTTAAAAATCGAAGCCTAAATTATATGAGAATTAATTAAAAAAGAAATGGATAGTTAAACAATTGAAAATGAGCAATATAGTTTTAAAATTTTAGCTAAAGTTAGAATACGTAATTAAAAAGACTAAGAATCTAATACAGTAACTTACGGAACCAATAGACAGTCAATCTGTGATGACGTCAAAGATCATGTGAGCGTACGTAGCTATGACATCACAGCAGTCACGTGACCTCTGACGTCATTTGCGATTTTTGCGACTTTTTTAATCTTCTTTTGCTACTTTAGTTGAAAAATTTCTGGCAACACTAGTGACGAATTATCATCTACCATCTTTTCAGTTCGGCCGCCACTGTAGAGTCTTATAGAATTTGGTCAGTGTTAGGAAACTGAAGAACTCCGCAATGCGATCGCGGGAATTCGAACTCCCGACCTCCCGAATACGCTTCGAGCCTTCTCCATTTACACCACGAAGCCTTTTAGAACGGAAGGAGAAAATATCTTATGTGCTTAATCTCGGCAATGGAATACATGGCAAAAAATACTCACGAATTATATGTTTAAACATTTAACATAATTAAATATTTCACATTCTTGTCTTTTCCATTCAGTAAAATATGCATGTTTCGCCATCTTTCTGGCATAAACAATAACAAAAATTGCTAATGATTTTTATATTATAATATTTATATAACATAATGTTTGAGTACTTAATTTATAACACTATAACCGAAATACAATTAAGCTGTTTTGTTTTTATGAATATTTGTACACTGTGAAGAAAAAAAGGACAGTTCTTTATCTTTAAATTCAAATTGCATTTTTTAGGTTTCGAAAGCGCGACTTAGGGTACGTATTAGATTTATATATAGCATTGTTCTAATATAGATATTTTGACCCAAAATCGGACGTTTTCCGAAATGACGTGCCAATTTTTTCCATATTTCGATTATACGACTCAAATTTTGTCAAACTGCAAAGTTTTGTAAAAATCGCACGAGTAGTTTTCAAAAAAATATTTCGAGAACAAATTTAAATTATAACCTATAAAACATTTATCATTATCTTAAAGTAGATGCATTTCTAAGCATACCTACAGAAAATTAGAGTTTTTTTATTCAACTTTTCTTAAGATATACGTGAATTTACATATTCGTTCGTATTGAAATTTGGCATATTGGTTATAAGCGCCAAATGTGGTTTACGCACTTTGTTAAAACTACCTGAAAGTATGAAAGATGACGTTTTTTCGCTCGTGTATAATGAAAGAAGGAAAAGAAAATAGGTTGCTGTAAATTAAGAAGTAGGCTAAGTATTGTTGTAGTATTCTTGAAGTAGGCAAGTAGAAGTAGTAGCATTCTTGGCGCAAACTTAAAAAAATATTCACCATGATTAATTTTTAAATCTCTCCATAAATTTTACACCAAAATTTACAAAATTTAATATCTAGGCATAATTTGAGTCTTAGAATCGAAATATGGAAAAAAAGGTATGTTATTTGAGAAAAAGTCCGATTTTGCGTCAAAATACCTATGTTATATAAATTCTATATATAAATCTAATATATATCCTAAATCACGCTTTCGAGACATGAAAAAGGCAATTTGAATTTCGTCACTCGACCCAGTAGAATGGGAGATGTAGAACTGTCTCCCGCCTCTTTTTCCCCGCAGTGTACATATTTTAATTCACTCAAATAATTCAGTTTTAATATAGCTGTCGGCATACAAAACGTTGTCATATCTTATTGCGTTTTCTATTAATCTAATATAAATCCTTTAAAAAAACAGACATTCAATATGATGTCAGCATCAAAAAAGTTTTAAACTTTAAGTATTTTTCTAATGACACCCAAAACGCACAATTTATAAACAGCTTTTATAACACCAAGATGAAGCATTCTGGAACACCCTGTTTAATAGGCATTTGAAAATAATGACTGGTAAAAATTAACACTTTTTTTCCCTTTTTTTTTCCGAAAGAAGTTTATTGCTGCCACATCTTTTTGTTCTTAATTAAATATTTGCCATAAAAATGGCAAATAAATGTAACAACGAATGATTTATATGGAATTTTTATAATATGATTTATATGGAAATTTATATCCCAGTGACATGAAAGTAATATTAAACATGAATATTAAATCTGCGTTATTAAAATTATTTTAATTAAATTATTCCTTTATTAATGTTTTTAAGCATTTGATATTTGAATTTTAGGTAACAAGTAATGTAGCTAAAATTTAGATGTTTTCTCATTAAACTGAAAAAGAAGGATTTGTAGTAATATATTAACTACTTCAACAAATTTTAATAAAGGAAACTTCTGTGAAATGCCTTCTCAGGCCTAAAGTGATATCTCATTTCAAATGACTTCTTATATTATGCCTGTAAATGTAAGGTTATATCTCATGATATTTCCAGAACCTCTCCGAGTTTCAATATCTCCAAGAGAATTGCAAATGGACGTCGGAAGAACAGCGACTTTTAATTGCAATATCTCTGGAAGTCCTGTCGGCTCAGTTGTTTGGAGAAAGGATCTGAGACCTTTATCTACCAATCCTCGAGTAATCTACCCTACTTCTTACGTAATACAAATGAGACAGCTGAAGAGACAAGATTCTGGAATGTACCAGTGCTTTGTGTACAGAGATTCTTATTCTGTTCAAGCATCGGCTAGGCTAGTTATTGGAGGTAAGATATTTATCTGAATCTTTAGTATTAGAATATAATCAGTGTTACGGGATACAAAACTGTCTTCAAAGTAATTGTTTTCTAAGAAATAATTCTTATGTAAGAATGCATGAAATAGGTACGTTTAGTGCAAATGGCTCTTGTTAAAATACAAAGGCACACATTTGAATCTTGCAGGTTCAAGTTATTTCCCATTCTCGATGCAGCTAGGAGATGAGCAGTTAAATTTTCACACTTCTAACTGTATTAAATCTGCATCTTCCTGTCTTGGTGATTGCATTTATAATATTTTTAGTCTTCATGCATCGAACCAGAGATTTAATGAAATGCAGAACTTCAAAAAAAGTTTCATTTAAAAAAAAGGTTTACCTACACTTAAACAATTATTATGTGCAAAATGAAAAAGATCTTTTTTATTTCTGCAAAATATTTAATTGTAGGATTGCAGTAAAATTCATAATCTTTACCAAACTTCAATATTTCAGGCTCCTGCCCTAACCTTAGGAAATACTAGCTTCTCCAAAGGGCATAATTTTAGTAAATTATACATTTAGCCACACCTTTACAACAGTTTTATAATTTTACAAATTTTGTCACAAAAAGACATGTTCCATATAATGGCAATTAGTTTCTGCTACCATCTAAAATCTCGGGATAGGATATCCTACAATTGATCGAAGTTCATGCAGGGAAATGTTCAACACGTGGCGTGAAATGCTGGCTTTAAGATCAGGTAACATTCTCGGATTGTCACGACTTCAAATGTCTCCAAAGCAAAAAATCGCATCAATCAATGTCTGGGGATCGAGGAGTCAACATGTTACAAAAGTGCCGACTGTTTCGGTAAATCACTTTTACTAACAAAGTGCGATCTCGTAAACTTATCGTCATTGTGAGCAACAAGCACGTTAATATTGTAGTCTCTGAATCGAATCGAATCGAACTCTAATATTCCGCGAATATCTCGCAGACTGCGACGTGTCCCGATCAATCAAACATATTGCCATAAACGCACACAACATGAATGCAGTCATGATAAGTAAGACCTGGAAGGGAGTACCAGTGAGTGGAGGCAAAGGGCGGCAAGAAAATCATAAAATGACCCAACATCGCAAATAAGGAAGGACTGGAGAATATGAATAAGCAAGTCAACAGGTGTCGTAAAATAAACTGGCAGAGGTTTAAAGTAAAAAAAAATATCCTCATTGTGTAAACGAATACAATGCAAAACAAGTACAGTGAAAGACAAAACAAATGCAAAAACAATACGGAAGGAAAATGTGAAAAGTGACTAAGTGATAGGAAGTTCAGTCTTCTTGTAGTGTGCCACAAATGGCCTTAAACCATAGTCCTCTTCAAATATTTTATAATTGAAGTGATTAAACGAATTTAAGTATTGACTTCCAAGTGTTTTATCGAAGAACTTTGTATTTATCTTCTTAAGATAAGTTTCAATGATGTAAAGTCTGAGATCTTCATGAAGTGTGACATTTCTGACATAGTAATGTGCATTAGTAATAATGCCAATAAAACCATTTTGAATTTTCTGTAATTTCAGGAGATTATTTTTTGTAGCAGACGTCCATGCAGGTGAAGCATAAACTAAAACTGGTCTGATACTGGAGGTGTAAACAAGACGTTCTTTTTCCTAAGATCCATGCTTGAATGCTTTCCAACAATGGGAAATAGACCATTGATAAAATTATTTACTTTGTTTCAAATCTTTTCAATAATATCATTTCATTTCAATTTAGAATTAAAGGTCATACCCAAATACTTGGCAGTCTTGACTAAAGGAACAGTTTCTTCGAATAGTGTAATGTGACGAGTAAGTCCGGGATTTTTTCCTTCTAGTGATAAATAATTGAGATTTTGTAGCATTAATAGCAGTTCTCCATAGTGCACCATCTCCCAATATGAGGTACCTGATGTTGTAATTTTTTAATCGCATGCTTAACATTTGTAGATTTAGACGCCAGAGCCGTATCATCAGCTTAGCTACTGCATGACGTCGACAAAGATTTACCTTTTGTCTACATGTTTTCGAAGCAAAACGCCCCCTGGTGATGCTATCTGTAACTAATTTTCCTTTCTCTAAAAGACATACTCATCCTTCATTAAATCCACTACAAAATTTCATAATTTTCTGATCACTGGTTTCGCTTGTAGGCAGCTTTGAAGTACGGTTCTTTAATTATATACACCCTGTACGTTAAACGAGTCTGATGCTTGATAAATAAATTTTACGCAATTTATTTTACAGTTAATAACTATGTTTATTTAATAATGTATCAGATAATCGAACACACAGTTTTAACACACTGTCATGAAATCAAGAATAAAGGCAAAATTCGGAAATACTTTTTGTTGCGATGCAAATGAAATTATTTACTAATCCGCATCTGAAAGTTAAAAGAATATTGCAAAGCTTTATAATTCATCGCAACCCATTCTTTCATTCCTTTATAATTTATGACACAGACGGAAATTTTTTACTGGCTGAAAAAATAGATTTATGACTAAGTATAACAAAACACAGACTTAAAGAATGCAGAAGATCAGTTGAACTAAAAAACGCTAATAAATGGTGCATCGTCTGATTTTCACTCCCAAAGGAAATGCAGCAAAACAAAATGCCAGTTTATAAATGAATACAGAATATAAAGTAACGGATATGATCACGTCTGGAGATTATGAATGCCAGAAAAAAAGGAAAGAATGCACAGTTAAAATACTTGAATAATGAAATAAGCTAGCATTTAAGCAAAGAAAAGAAGCGGTAAAATATAAACGGATTTTTAATTTGGGAGATAAAATTCTTCGCCCTTAGTAAACAGAATTAAGAGACATAGCTATAAGAGAGACTTAGTTATTATATAGTTAGTTATATTCTGTATTGTTAAATATTCGTAAAGTAATAATCGAGTAAATATTTTCTTTCACTGTATAGAAATTGTTACAATAATAGCATTCTTAAATCAGTTTGATATAAAATAAAATCGTAAAAACATATTAATCGAGGAAGTATTATTTAGTTAAAATTGTGGTAGAAAAAAGAATATTGTTATTTGTAAAATAATAAGATAAAAACTATTAAACTAATTCTATCTTCATACACTTTCAAATTATACAAAATGTCTACAGATAGTTACTTAAACCCCTCCCGCGCCATTTACCTAGACGAAACTTGGGACTAAATAGGAATAGAAGAGAAACACGTCAATGTGACAATCAAAATCGCTGAAATATAAATTTAATGGATCCAGCCATCCAATTCACTCCTTAAATTAAATCTAACAATTCCCTCCCCTTCCTTGATATTCTTATAATCAGCAATGAAACTGATTTTGGCACTACTGCATACCGTAAATCCTTTGCAGTTTGTTTACCACCCCATCCTATGTCATGCCTCCCTGTTAAGCAAAAAATGGCTTCTTTTTACTATTATGTATTTCGCGATCTCAAAGTGTGTTCCTCAGAATCTTTGCTTACCAATGGACTTAATTATTTGACAGCAGTTGCTACTGACTGAGTATTTTCTCCCGAGATCATTCATAAAGCCGTTAAAAAAATTTCAGATTCCCTTCAAAGAAGACATTCCACTGTTAAAAATAATATTAATGACATTGCCGTGCTTCCATTTTATCCTTCTGTTAGTTATAAAGTTGCACGGATTCTCTAGAAATT
This sequence comes from Stegodyphus mimosarum, assembly GCA_000611955.2. Lineage (NCBI taxonomy): Eukaryota > Metazoa > Arthropoda > Arachnida > Araneae > Eresidae > Stegodyphus > Stegodyphus mimosarum. The sequence continues at coordinate 185,591 of KK116626.1, forward strand.
CAACTTTCAAGTCAGTTTCTCCCTATCAATAAAATTCACGGTTGGACTCTAAAAGATTGCGTTTCTGACTTTAATTCTTTTGGAATTTATAGTATATCGCGTCAGTGTGGTTTGAGATATATTGGCCAAACAAAAAGAGCGTTAAGTTTCGTATCAAGCAACATTAATCTTATGTCCGAAAGGACGAAATTAACAAGTCTTCAACAGCGTATCATAGTTGGAAATTTAATTATAATTTTGACTTTGGATCTGCAAAAATTATCCAAAAAAGCTTCTTCCGTTGGTGAATTGGATTTTCTTGAGGCATTTCATATTCGCAAAGATTTAGCATGTTTAGTGAATGATTTTAAATTCAATCCAGTCCTAACGCTTTTAAAATTCTATTAACATAATTCTTGGCTATTATTTTTGCCGATAGATGGCGTTGCCTCCTCGCGCGTGGTACTACCCGAGGGTATAAAATGCCGTTACTGAGGTTGCTTTTCCTTTCTAGAAATTTCGTTCTCCTGATGAGGAGGGACCTGTAGCTGCCCTCGAAATCGATTGAGTATTTTAGTAAATGTACGCCAAATATAAGGTTGTTTTAGCGATTTTTATTGGGACCAAGTGTTTTGAGACAACGCGTGGTATACAAACCAGTCTGATGCTTCAGAACAGTCACAATACGAGCCTAAATGTAAACGCCTGCGTTATAGTCAGTTTTGCGCTATACTGCTGGTGAGGAAGTAAACTTTAATCCTTCTGCCTTTCGTAGATTTTATATTTTTTAATATATATCAGATTTTTAATTTAAGAATTATACTTCATAATTTTCATATTTTTTTCAAAATTATATTTCATAAATAAACAACACTTCAAATTAATCTTAAGTGGTTTTCAACTGAAACTTTGGACCAGCTTCTTTTCACGAGCCTGGCTTGTGATATTTGTTTGGGACAAAATCTTTATCACGAGTCAGACTCGTTAAAGCACGGGAAGGGGTTAATTAGTAGCTGGGTTTATTGTTAAAAATGTACATTCGACTCTAGAAAAAATTAGTTTCTTTTTTATTTAATTTTCGTACACTTATGGAGTTGGTTGTTGAAACATTATTACCTTTCAGAGAGTAACTTCGTATAAGTTTTTTCTTATTTTTATTTAAAGTAATACCAGTTTGGCATTTTGAGGCGAAACGTGAGTCGCCGTTGCTCTAACATTCCTTTTATAATATATGAGGATGCAAATGACGATAATCGAACACTAATTATCTGATATTTATGAATCAGTCATAAATGACAAAAATTTGCAGTTTCATATTAAAAATAAAAGAAATAAATGCATATTGAAGCCTGAAAATTTTGTTCCGAAGGGTATTTTGTTTTGAGAAAGAAATATTTTGTCGCAAAAAGCTTTATTCTAGAGATTTAAGTAAATTTCAGATAAAAAATATGAGTCATTACAATTGTCATACTTTCGGACAGGTCCTGTCGATGACAACGATTCATACCAAGATGTATAAAATAATGCTCAAAAGACAATTTCCTTTCGTTCGTTTAGCCTTCATAAAAATATAATAATTTTAGTTATCCATAGCATGGTTTTGGACCTCTAGCGTAGCTGTAGAAGTCACTGAGAATATTAAAAAAAGGCTCATGAGACTCAAATTTCGGATAACCTAGATTTTCATAAACGATAGTATTAGTGTTATAAAAATATATGGTAAGTTTTATTATTATTTAGAAGATAATATATTTTCGTTAAAGTGAGCTAACTTTCCTTATGGGAAGGAGGATCTATATAAAACCAATAATTAGGATGGCCTCTATCTACCTGAAGGCCTCGAGTGCTTTGCTACGTACTTACATTCATTTAAATAATGACATGGGGAAAAGTGTTTAAAAAATAAGCATACAACAGGATGAGCTTACGTTTACTGTCTCCGACACAGCAGAGTGCTATTATTTTGTGAGAAAAGGAGATCAGTTTTATTAAAAGCATAGTTTCCTTTTGAGAATAAGTAAAATTGTAATTATATTTGCCAAACCTGATTTTTAAAATCACATTTTTTGTTTAACAATTAATATTTTATTTATAAATATGCTAATGGATAAAAATGATCGTCTTATATTTATTATTTTTATTTTACAATTTAAAAATTTGCTTTTTATCCAAAAAAGTTGTCAAAACGTTTCTACTTGATAATATTGAGGTTGCATGTATATAGTGTAAGCAAAGTCCTGAGTGAACACATAAAAGAATCGAGATCTGATCTTGTCATTTGTAACATTTTTAATGTAGTCGGAATGGCGCATCGATTGTGTAGCAGTTGTATTTAATCTGGTGGTAACCTCTGAAAAGATTTCGCTAGAGAAAGAAGATTCACAGATTTGACTACAATGAGCAAACCTTGTCTAATCGTGGATCAGGAAGTAGCATTTGGAGCTTCTAAAACAAATACACTGGACCTAGGGACCAAATGTTTCATTGTGTTTGATTCATAAATTTGACTACAATGAGCATGCCTTGTCCAATCCGTGGATCAGGAAGCAGCATTTGGAGCTCCAAAGAGAAAGACACTGGACCTAGGAACCAAATGTTTCATTCTGTTTGATTCATAGATTTGACTACAATGAGCATGCCTTGTCCAATCCGTGGATCAGGAAGTAGTACATGGAGCTCCTAAGAGAAAGACACTAGACCTAGGGATCATATGTTTCATTCTGTTTGATTCATACATTTGAATACAATGAGCATACCTTGTCTAATCCGTGGATCAGGAAGTAGTATTTGGAGCCATTAAGAGAAAGGCGCTGAATCTAGGGACCAAGTGTTTCACTGTGCGACTTTTCATATTCGGTGCTCCGAAAAACTACATAAAAAGACATCACCGGCTTTTCAGATTACACAGCGCTTAGGACAGTGAGTGAGTGAGTGAGTGACGGAGGACGTGGTCACCATCCCTTTACCGTTGTGGTTAATTGGTAATAGCACCACATCCACCATTCTCCAGAAACCAGTGGCACCACACAAGGGCCTCGCGCGGGACGCCGAAACTCAACATCCAGAATATCCGACTGGCAGTCAAGTCGACCAAAGGCCTCGGTGATTAAGTATACACTTATGCTTTACAGAGTTTGCGTGGAAGAAATAAGTTGCATGATCACTGAGAAGTGTAAATAAGCGCTTAGGACAATATCGAAATTTTTCATGCAAAATTCCTCTAACAGAAAGACATTCTTAATTTTATTCATGAGTCTGATTTAGTCTTAAATTTACCGGCCTTTTATTTTAAACGTAACTGTGCTGTCGGAGAGTATTAACCCGGAATTTAATTTTTTATCAGCTTCAGTTGAAACTATTTCATCCATATGATCCCCCTGCTAGTCATTCGAGCTGTCTCACTATTAATATTATTTCAAAGATTTTTCTTTTCCTTTTATCCATGGCTATTATCTGAAAATTACGAAATATTATACAACAATATATAATCGATTCTTCCTTGGACATGGCATATCATGTTCCAATATTTCATCGTAATATCACTTTAAATATAGGAAGATTAAAGATTTCTGTTACGGAAGCTTATTTCGGATTGAGTGACGACTCATTTATTACAGACCTTCGAACCTCGGTTCGCGTACTGAATATCATTAACGATTTCCGATACTGTGTAACGAATGAGATATTTTGCTATGAATTCTATCTTGTTGTCACAAATGCACTTTCGACTGCAGCTATTTCAAAAAGGTTGTACAATTGAATATCCCTCAGTCATAACTTTAGCCTTTTAGTTCAAGGTTTGGATCAAGTAAAGTTGATTTTTAGACTGCTGGCAATTTTGAACACAAAGCGTCATTTAGACAGTGCATGCAAAATTTAATTATTTACACAGGCTTCTTACAAAAATAGATCTATTATCATTTCGCTTCAATTAGCAGAAGCATCATTGAATAAAATTCCGAAGTATTGAAAGGATAACTCTATGTATTAAATTTTCGAATACAATTTTCTGAAAATGTCAAAATTTGGAGTCTTTACCAAAAAATATTCAGTTTTTATAGATACTCTAAAATTCCATATTTTGATTTCTTTTCATAAAAGGAAAATTAATATAAGTCAAACAATTTGACTTCTTTCAAGCATGCCATTTTTAATATTACAGTAACAGTTTTTCTTTTTTAACACACTAAAAACACGTTCTAAATTGAAACTTTTTTCATAACTTTTTTCATGCATATATTTTTGCTAAGATATGTTAACGAAATGCTCAGTAGAAGCGAAATCGCCCTTTGGCAACATTTGGCGATAAGCCATAGACGGATGCAGAACATTCTGGGACGAATTCTTACAGATTTGGTCCAGAATGTTCTCGAAGCCAAATCAGGAGCTATATAAAGCCTGGCTGTACGTTGAGTAGCAGTCTATCTTGAGTGTATCGTTAGTTTTATTGTGAAGAGTGTCTTGAGTGTGTTAAGTTCCGAGAGCGATCAACCCAGTCGGGAGTTATTTTTAGTGTTTTGTCGTGAAGCTCTCTTCACCGTAATAGCCTGATAGTCTGACGGCTGTGTTGCTGATTGTTTCAGCTTGTTTGTCTTGGTTTTTCGACGGCTGCAACGCGTTTCTGGAACTATCCTGAGAAATACTGGCTAATAAATTGTGTTTTCATTCTTCATCAAGTGTTAATGGCTATTTAAAACCTAAGTTTTTAAATAGCCCTTAACATGATATTGACACCTCAATATCTAGCGGCGATTCACGAGGAGTCAACACCGAGCCACAAATACTAAAAAACATTAGTTTTGTGAAACGTAACTCAAAGGCAAACGGGCCTCAGTTGTTCGTCCATTCAAAGAGAACTACGATAACATCATCTGTTCCCTAGTGCTGACCAACGGCAGCCAAAACCTCGAGAACAACGTTTGCAATATCAAAGAAGTAACAACACAACTGCCAGAGTCACACTTGACAGAACTAGTGCGGTCTTTGCCGAGTCTGAACGAACCAGCGGAGATGGTCACTATTCTATTCCTGTGAAGACAGTCTACATATTTACCCCAGCTAGAACACAAAGGGTTGCCCTCAGTCGACCATCGGGAAAATATACGTAAGGGGAGGGAGGTCTATGTGGAGGAAGCGGAACTGGCTGGTATACATAAAAAAATTACACATGAGGAAAACCACGGAAATGCCATGTAGCCAGCCCGTTCGCCTAGATTCCATCCCCGAACTGAACAACTATCAGTGTTCAGCGAATTTACCGCTCTGAGGCTGGGGAACGGAAGCATGTTATGATTTTTGTTCACCAGCGTGGGACCAAGGTTTTGCTTTTGATCAGTGGTGGAAAGTAAAGCTTTTGTGATTGGAAAGCCCGTCTTCTTTTTATTTAGTTACAACAGATATACACCAACTAATCAAGAGATTTGTCGAGCAGTCAAAACATTCTTGTTCAGTCGATTTCGAGTGTGCTTTAAGTTTGAGGTAAATCACTTCGATTGATTCGCTGATTTAATCAGTTTCAAAATTCGAATTCATTTCACTAATGATGGTTCATGTTCTCTTAACATAAAAATTATATAACTTGTGTGTCATAATCTACATTTCAAAAAACGAATATCTTTAGGAGTAGGGAGGCAGATACGAAACTGCATGTTTAAGTACATATTTATAAACAGTGAAAAATTCCTTGTTTACTAAATACAGCAGTGATTGGATTTAGAGTATACAGCAATGAAAAATAGCGAAAGCCTAAATACCTTTGCTAAACTGTTCCTAGTTTTATTTTTTTCTCCTATCATAAACACAAATTATATATTCCATTTCAATTAAATATAAAACCATAATGATTTAAAATGACTTGAAATTTATCAAATAATTAATATGAAGGTTAATTTTTGGCTGCTTTTCTAGATCAGTATATCTTCAGTAATTCCGTAAAAAAATAATTAAAAAGAAAGCGCATGTAAAACTTAAGCTTCAGAGGGATATATGAGAATAAGTCTTAAACTGCGAAGTAATTTGAGATAAATGCAATCCGTAGAATAAGCAGCCAGTCTATGACATCAAAAATTAAATTAGCCGCCTCAAGAATGCTAAAGCAATTTAGTACAAATGTCTCTTTGAAAGTTACGATTGAATTGTTTGATGAAATATTAGCGCAAATTTCCATTTATAACTGAGACAGAGATTTAAAATACGTAGTGCAATAATTAAGCATAATGTAACCTAGATATGTTTTATTTGTATGAAATAATTCAGTTAAAGTTTTAGAAAAACATGTTACCAGAACTTTGCATTCAGTTTATCTCGCACCCAAAAATGTCTGCGCGTATCGTGGCGGGCACTTGCCTTTCTGATATTCGCCACTCCTTAAGTGGCCGAAAGTGGTGGCCATTTTATTCCGGTGGCACATAATAGACGGCCACTATTACCTCCTATTAGGGGATAGACAATTTACATCCGTGCCTTCGCCTGGATTCTAACCCGGACCCTTCTGTATCGCAGTCGAACGCCCTGTCTGGGCAGTCTTTTATCGGTATATAATAAACCCTTGCGAACGCGGGGGCTATGTTATTAACACTTTGCGCATACAGCAAAATCTTGTTGGAGTTAGGAAAAAACGGGTTAGGTAGTATAAGTAAAAGTAGAAAATGAAATAAATGTAAACTGAAAATATTTTCTAAATTTAGGCACACGGCGGTATGTCAGCCAAGTTCGGAACAGACTAAAAAGGAAGAGCGAGACACAGGCCATGTGTATCTTACGAACAAACCATTTCAAGCTACTTTCGACCCCTGCATTACTAAAAACCTATTAGTCCTACAAACGTATAATTATGTACGTCTAATGGAATTCAATTTAACACATATAATCCCAAATTTAATTAATCTACCTCTTGAAGTTATGGGATTATTAAGGTCTATTTATATCACTCAGTGACTGACTCACTCGTCAAAAATCCAGATCATTTCTAAATGACTTAGATACTTCAAATTTGTCATTAGGTATATACAAAGAAAAAATCTAAAACTTCACAAAAAGTACATTATTACGGAGAATAAACCAAATAATACTCATAACGAGCATTTGTCAACGTCACCAAAAGATGGCGTTGCACCGATCGCTGGTTTCCGCGCCACTCAGATGCTAAGTAACTTTACCGAAAATGAAAAATAAAAACCTGTTTATTATAGATGAAGTGATAGCGCAGGGGTAATGTGTAGGACCGGCTTTTTTTTTTCCATTTCAGTAATGGGTTCGTGCCCAGCTACAGCGATATGGCGAAAAGAAGGTAAACAGCTTTCAAACGATAAAAGCGTTGCCATTCAGTAACGAAACAGATGCAGATAAAAAGGAAACGTGAAACTATACTTTAAAATAAGATTTGAACGTTTGTACTGTTTAATAAATAAAAATAGCTGTTTAAACTTATTGTTTATATTTTTAATTCCTTTTAAAAATCTAAAACTTCAAAAAGCCAATGCAGCGTTAAAGCAAGAAGAAAAATCGAATGTCAAGTATTTTTTAGATGCTTTTTTCATTTAAATGTCTAAATAAGAGTTGTCACCCGACAAAAGCATTGAGATCTAACGGATGGCAACTTCCATGGCAGTTCCTTTAATTATGCTTTGTAGAAATGTATAACGTTCTTCAATTCATTTAAAAAACAATATATTACTTTATTTCATATCAGATTTCTAACATGGCAAGTTAATTTCTAATTGGAGAATTCAAATTTTTAACGTAATTTATTGACAATTAAAAATTGCCAAGTTAGAAATCGATATAAAAAAGTAATATATAGTTTTCTACATGAATTAGAGAACTTTATACATTTCTACAGCTATGATTAAAGGAACAGCTATGGAACTTGCCATTCGAAAGATCGCAACTCTTTTGCCAGTGACAACGAACGTCGTTTCTCCCGAACTTGGCCTTTTTTTCGCATTTATGTTGTTGTTATGATAAATTGTCACAAGATACAATTATTTTTTGAAATAGATGATAATTTTTGTTTGGGGCAATGTCGTATATAACTTATTAAATGTTTTGCGGTTAAGAATGCAAATGTTTTCCATATCTCTCATAAAAGTATCATTCGCTTTCCTCATTTGGATCAATTTCGATTACAAAATGAGACAAGAGCTGTGCTTTTTTTTAAAATTCGTTGCACTTCCTGTACGATAAATATTTTGCATCGAAAGAAGCCAAAATCTGCTCCCCTCAAACGTCTCAAACGCTCCGTGTATACGAATTTCAGTTAAAATGGTTTTTCGTTCCCAATGTCAAGTAGACAGTTACAGCGTTAATAATAACCTACTTAAGTAAAGTGATTACTTCTCTCTTGGGGATCTTTGTGCGGTTTCACCTACTGTGTACAGTGTCCCCTTTAGGAAAGGGTTGCTACTACGAGCATTAACAGCTAAAAGTTGTCACTAAACAAAGCAAAAGAAAAACTTGCATTCAATTAAAGAAGCTACTTCATTCGCTTCAGAAGAATGATTGGCGTGACATTTAAACGCTCCCAAAAGTACAGAATCATGCACTAACGTGATGGGGTGAAGTACTAGGTAGAAAATGGTCGTAGGCATTCAGCCAACCTACGGATGTTTGAATGCACGGGCTTAAGGGGCTACTTCGTTGTGAACGTGTTAAAGGGCTTTTTTATCTTGTTCTCTGTTGCTGCTTTCACCGTCTACTAGTTTTATAAGATTATCCAAGTCTTCATTTTTCGATTCGCAGTCGTCATTTTCAACTAATTCTTTGATATCTGCTTCTATGTGGCCGACGCTTTGAAGTGTACCACTTATAATTTCAATTCTCCCGTTGGACATATAAATGGAGACAACGCCTATACGCAAAATCGCATTCCTATAGTCTACGCCTGGGAAGGGTTTTTTACATATATAATACATGTATATAGATGAATATATATATATATATATAGGTATGTGTATGTATGCATATATGCATGTATGTAGGTAGGTATGCATGTATTCTTATTATTACTATTAAGTTAAAAATTATTTAATTCTTTTTTAATATAATAAAATTATTTTAAATTTTTATTTAATTACATTTTAACATTAAAATGTTTCTTTGTTAGAACACTAATTTCTTTTCGTTTGAAATTAAAATAAATATAAGAAATCGTTCTGAAAACACTACTTCGTAAATGCTGAAAACATATTATTGTTACGTTATATCTATTACAATATTTACATTAGTTATTTTTCTCTTTTGTCTCTTTCTCCAGATCTTGCACCTAAACTAAAATCTGCATTTTCTGAGAAAACTGTAAGGCCTGGAAGTTATATTTCTTTATCTTGTGTTACAACTGGCAATCCAGAACCACACGTCCGTTGGACATTAGATGGCATATGGCCTCTCTCAACCCGTCCTGGTATTTTAGTCACTTCATATTTAAGTGGTGAAAGCACAGTGACAAGTTACGTTAATTTTACGTCTATAGATATCATAGATAGTGGAGTTTATGCTTGTGAAGCATTAAACGATGCAGGACGCGTGTATCATTCAAGAAGACTGAACGTTTTTGGTCCAGTTTTTGTAAGGCCACTGGAAAACCTAACGGCTCTGGCAGGAGCAAGCTTCACTGTCATGTGTCCATTCGGAGGATATCCATTTGATTCAATTAGTTGGAAGCGAGGTAAGTCAATTTATTATTCAATTGTTCAAATTTATTTCGAAACTTTTCACAATTCCTATCATTTTTTCAACCTTCTGTTAAGACGAATGTTTAAATTTGTTCTCTGCTGAAAAACTAAACATTTGCAAATGGCACTCAGTGCTTTTTTGTTCTGTCATAAATCTTCATAAATAAAGCTCATTAATTAAAGTTTCAATGTAGTAAAGAATTTCCTAACATTTTTGCAACTGTAAGCAGTAAATTGCTGTTTCAGTATACGGATATGCGTATTAGTTGTACTTCATAAAAAAGTACAGGGTGACCTAAAAGTTCGCTAACATTTGAAAATTCAATAATTCACGGAATAATGTAGCTAGAGAGGTAAAAATTGACACATATGCTTGAAATGAAACGGGGTTTCACTGAAAGCAAACAAAATTGCAGAGCAAAGGCCAATATATGGCTCCAGACAGTAAAATGTTAGTCACGCAGCATGAGAATCGTATATGAAAAAAGTTCTAGTGAGACAAAAAATCAGTCTTTTTATGACTTCGTCAATTTTTTATCCTCGCCTCTAGGTGTTGGTCACGGTGCGGTGTGGATTTATCACCTAAACCGTGATCCCATCCTTTTTCTTCGAGGAACGTGTTCTACTATTTAGACTGTCAGTGTGACCGCTGCGAGATAACATCTATGTTACAGAATCTCATCATCTCTAGTCCGGCTGATAAACACCTGTTGGAAGATATGAATTTCATGCACGATGGCGCTCCACTCATATTGATAAACGTGTGAAAGATCTAATGCACACATCGTTTGGAGAGGATCGTATGCTGAGCAGCTACTTCCGTCATGTTTGAACTCTGAGATCCCCAGATCTCAATCCTTGTGATTATTGGTTGGGGGATTACCTGAAATCGCATGTCTATAATGATCTTCCGACCCTTCTAGGGATACTAAAAGGACACATCCAATTGCAATTTCTCACCAAGCCCACAGGTATGCTGTACAGGGCTGTTCACAACATTGTCCTTGGACTATAGACATTGTTGACCAATGATGTCCGACATGTTGAACATTTTGTTGTGAAGAACATAGTCTTTGCTAGAAATCAGTTGTTATGCTAATTATTGCTTTTGTTATCTTATGAAGCGGCATCTGTTTGTCTTTTTGCTTTCAATAAACCTCCATGACATTAAGCATGTGTGTCAGTTTTCATCTCTCTACTTATATTACTCAGTGAATTATTGAATTTTCAAATGTTAACGGACTCTTGGGTCACCCTGTAGAACCGAAATAATTTTGTGCATCATATTTAAACAAGCATCCAGTCTATATATTTGTATTTATCCTAAATTGTCTGTGAAATTATATCCATTGAAAATAACTCAAATCACATTAATTTTAATCCTAAATACCCAACTTATGGTATTATCCTTATTTCGTTTATTAAGCTGTGATTTCAGAGGTAGTATTTTTAGAATCATTTCGATAACGCATTAAAAGGAATATGAAGTTTCTAAATTTTTCTTTTGCAGAAAATATTCTTTAATATTCTCAGTTTTTTTCTCATTAGAATTCTCAACGGCTTATTGCTGGACTACTGAACTAAATTTCTAAACATAATTTCATACTTATCGTAATTCCTGCAAGCTACAATCACTCACTTTGTTAAAGCAAAAAAAAATTCTTTTTTATCTGACTTGAAAAAAATGATAAAATAAACTTAAAACCCTGTATTTTCTTTTCTGCTACTTTTCTCAGAGAAATCCGTGCATCAGCTTTTGCATTTTAACTGCATAAATAAACCTAAGCTCTTCCCCAAAGGCATAAGAGTTTAAAGAAAAGAAAGAAAAACTGAAACAGAACTATTTTACGAAAGTACACGTTTCCTTGAAAAGTGATAGATATATTTTAAAAAAATTCCTCCAAGTTTCTGATGTCTTTCGTAACGAGAGCACACCATTAGTTTTCAGTCGTTTATGCTGAGAGTTTCTCTGTTTGGGAATTCTCTAAGAAATTCCATTCTTTAATCACATTTCCTTACATGCACGTGATTTGTATTTAGGTCGGCTTAAATTCGAAAATAAATCACTAATTGAACTTTGGAAAGAGATTTCTTAACTACTGAGATTAAACAATTTTATGGAGTTGTGTTTTCAAAGAAAGTAAACATAATTGATTTAATTTAATATTACGATGGATTATTAAATATTTTGTAAAGAAATGCAATAATGTACGTTCACAAGACAGTAATTTTCATCATTAATAATTTCTCAGACATGTGGTTTGTTGCCCTCTTGTGTGCTAACTTTGTTTCGCAATAAGTTTTCGCACTCTAATATCGATTTTACGCTAATAGTAAAATAAATAAATAATAGAAAGTAAAATAAATAATTTATTTCCTTTTAAAATGGTAGAGGAAAACGTTTGCTTAAACTGAAATTTTAAGTTTCTTCGGCGACATTTAGGTTAATTTTGCTTCTCATTAAAATAAGGAGGGCAACTTATTTCTTATTATACTTGCATATTTTAAATTGATTGTTTTGAAACATTAATTACTTTTGGAATATAGTAAACAAATTTCATAGCATAAAGATGAAGCAAAGTGGTACTGTAACCTGTATAGTGTCTAAGTCTCTTGCCAATGACAGACGCAATCTTGACGCCTGGCCACGATGAATTTCGTGAGCTTCCTCTAATTTCAGACAAACCAGATTAGTCACAACGAATATAACAAAGGTTAAAGGCGTCAGTCACTTGGTGGACAGTTGGAGACGGACTGGTGCATCTTACACTTCTACCTCTGCTTAAACCATACAGTAAACACGAGGGTTCTGACTAGGAGGAGACTAAAGACTCAGTCAACTAAATTGGGAAGATAAGGAATTACTATCGGTCTTATTTTAGTTATGAAAAGCTCTTCAATAAATAGCAAATAACAGTTTTCTCCAAGCAGGACACAACAAACATCCAATGTGTTCTCTCCATGCTCGAACGCGTGATCTTTGTGAAAAGGTTGCATAGTTGTTCTTGGTGTGGTTGTCCAGGGGACTGATTTCTGAATGCAATGGTACCTATTTCACACCAGAGGAGAAATCCTGTTGCAACGAGGTCCCTTTGTTAATTTTTTCGGTTGCGGCCTCGAAGGTTCTACAACGGTTCCAGAGATAAAAGAAATATGTTTCACCGGCGTCGGAATGTGGACACCTTTGTAATGTACGAGTAAAGGAATTCTCCACCTCCCAAGCTCAGCTGAGGTTACGACACTGTGAGTGAGTAAAGCTTTGCAAGCGAGAAAGGAAAGTGGTATTCTGAGAAGAGCCAGGATACTCCTGCTGGAGCTATGGCATATTGTCCTGCTAGAACTACCACTCCTCGTGTTTGCTGTTGATCGCGCATATTCTTGTTTAACAAATTCCTGAACTTAGAGCTGAATATATTTGAGTCGAACATCGTCATGAATCGCAACTGTTAATGTTTTTACTTTATTAAAATTTATGTTATTGTTAGAAGTTCATTTCAACCTGTAGAGACATTAGGTTTATTTCGAAGCAGGAGAATGAAAAATGAGCAACGCCTTCGCCGGGAATCAACTCACGGACCTCTCGGTTACGCGTCGAGCATGCAGACCACTACACCACGAAGACATGCGAAAAAGGCGGGAGAAATACCTTATAAACCCTGTATCACAACCTAGGTTTTGTGTAGCGGTTTCGACCACTACACCACATCTTCCTATTTGCTGGCTGGATATATTAACAAATTAGATGTCACTTACGTCCGAGAGCAAGATCGGGAGAATAAGATAGGAAAAATTACTTTACATGTATTGTGTTTCAAAAGTTTGACAAGCGTGAAAAAATTTACATTTGTTAAATTAACGATATATTGACAAATAGAAATCATTTTATAAATATTTCTTAATAGAATTATTTTAGGAACACAAATTGAAATTATCAAAATGCTGCACTTCTTAAAATTCTTGTGAAAGAGGTAATATGCATCAGTAACAAGCATCTACTCAAAGTAATTTGATATTTACATTATATATTTATTACAAACACGACACGTATAAATTACATATTGATTACCAGTATTTGAACTTGCTTAATGTATACAATGTTAATATACTGTAATTAAATTTGACCCTTGCTGCAAATGAGATAAATTCATATTTCACATCATCATTTAATGCTTCATGAATACATAAAAGGGGAATTCATATATATATAGAGAGAGAATATATGATGAGTTTAAGACTTACATTTTCCCCTGTTTTGATTTCATAAAAAAAGGATTATGGATGAATAACTATAAAATTAATCTTGGGCTCCCAAGAACACGAAGCCACAAGAACTTCTAATGGTAAAACTTCTAATACGTATTTAAAATTAAACTTCCTAAAATTTCTAAATAACAGGACGCAACCCTTTGCACAAATTAACCGATACTGAAATTATCGATATTCAATTATCGATATAAATCGATCATATTATAGATATTGCTTAAAATTGCGTAAAACTGTAATTTATCATAGTGCGTGAGAATGCATTTTCATGTTCTAGAGCACTGGTCTGAAATCTTTGTTGCATCCCCTTCGAATGCATGATGTGAAAGTAGCTGACGGAACAAATTTTTATTTTCTCTCCAAAATAAAATTCTTTTTTTTAACAAAACAAAATTACCTCAATGTAAAATTTTATTTACTAGATTTTTATCAGAACATACGTAAACAGTAATAATAATAATACAGAGGAAAAAATTTCAATTTGTATATATTTTTTGTCTGAAATCTAAAGGAAGAATCTTCAGTTGGTTAATGTTTCCAGTTTAAAAGTATTGATAGCTAAATATTAAATTCTCACTCCTGACATTTATTTCAAATAATTCCTATATGTTGAATTAAAAATTAAATAACTTAGTTTTAATTAAACTAAAACTAAGCAAATGAAGAAAGTTTCCAGTGGAGACAAAACTTCAGAATAAATAATGAAAACTTTTTATCTTTCTTTTATTTATTAAATTTTCCTTTGACGCAAACAGAAAACATGCATATATAGGCATGTAAATAACTATAAGCAGCCCAGCTGGTATAGTAGTTAGTGTCGCTGAGTGCCGTGCCGAATTAACCGGGTTCGAATCTCCGAGAAGGCATGGATGTTTTTAAATGTATAGCGTCCGTGCGGCATGGGGCACCCTAAATATACGACGAGCCGAAAGTCCTCTCGAGAGGTTGGTGATAGGGTAAAAGGTTTGGGAGACTTTCTGACCCGTCACTCCGCGGTGTTCTCCATCAAAATTGTTGGCAGTCTTAATCTTTGAATAGGATTTGTACTAAATTAATAAGCTTCCTTTATAGATTTTCTAGTACGTTACTCACGTTCGTTTTAATGGTGAGGAAAATATTTTAAAATTGTACAGAAAATCACTAAAATCTTAAACTTTTCATCAAATACATGCCATAATAAATATCATCAAATTAATACTAATTAATTGCTTCGGATGTCGCATGAGGCCTGCAGGCCTCCATTTTGAGACCATTGTTCTAGAAGCCCCAAGAATCATCTTACAGTTCTTCGTCATTCTCTCCTGCGCGCGAAAAATGAGCCCTCGGCATCCTTGAAAGAACTCAAATTCTAGAGCAATCCACATATCCCCATTTTACTTTAACTCACATATTATATAATCTACCTGGGATCCGCAGTAATGGGAAGATTTTAGTTATTTTTCCTCCGATGATATTAACGGTGATGATATGACGCATACAGCATTTTTGGTGTCGAGTTTCGGTCAGCTATATACAATGGCTCTTTCCTTACTGATGTGTAAATGTATGCAATCTAATAAAATTAACTATATTTTTAAACAAATTATACACGTGAAACATAAATATTAAATGAGATTAAAATTAATTTTAACATTCAGTCGGAGATATCAAGAAAATATGTAAAATACACTGCCCTCCAAAAGTTAAGGAACGGCAAGTTTTTTGTGTGTATTGAGAGTGAAGCAAGATAGAAACAATAAATTTGCGGGACAAGTTCACTAAACAGCTGTTTAATGAAAGCGACATAGAAACGGAATAATCCTTGTTCAAGTTCATCTAATGACCTTGGAGGAAAGCACCAACCTGTCTCCCAGGGTAGTTTCAAAGATGCTCTGATTCAGGTTTGGCAATTGAGCTGGCCATTCCATCCGCTCCATACCGTGATCCTCAAGATACTCTCTAGCAACTCGAGCTCGGTGCGGTCGCGCATTGACAACCATCAGATGAAATACAGGACCAACAGCAGCGGCATATGGGCGAACATATTCATCAAGGATCTCGTTTCGATATCTCTTGCTGGTCAAAGTTTCTCCATGGAACACATGTAGGTCAGTGGGACCACCGAGAGAGATCCCAGCCAGAAACCATTTTTCCACCACCTCTGTCACAGTGTCTTTCCCCAATGCGGGATTGGTTGTATCTGGTGCTTTGTTCCCTCTAGATCAGATCAGCTGACAACCTGAATCACTCTCCAGTCTGAATCTGGACTCGTCTGGGAAGAGAACAGATTCCTATTTTTGACTGGTCTAGGAAACACGTTCTCCTACCCAGTATAAACGTCCTTGGGTAAGGGGACATAAACAAGTCCTCGGGTCCTCGGTCTCTGTGTCCTCGGGTCAAGGGGACACAAACAAGTGATCGTCTTGCATACAGACCTGTATTTTGCAGGCCTCTGCGCACTGCAGTAGGTGAAATTCTTGTTACTATTTCCACTAAACGATGTGCCATGAGCTGAGCCACAGTAATGTCACTCCTCCTTTGGGCCGAAAGAGCTAAATAACGGTCTTCCGCGTGCATTGTAACTCTAGGTCTTCTTGGAACATGTCTTCTAGACAGAGAATCCTCGGATTCAAACTGATTCCATAATCGGTGGAAAATATTTCAATTTCTCCATATCAATATATGATTATTGAACATTTGAAACCCGGAAATCAGACGCTAGGAAGGATAATATATCGTATGTTAAAAAAAGGCTTTTATATTACAAAAATGCAATAAATAATTAGAGAGTAGCATACATGGTATCAGTAAATAATTAAAATTATCCCCATGAATAATTAAAATTAAATGAGATTAAAATTATTTTGAACGTTCAGTTAAAGATATTAAGAAAGTATGCAAAATATTTCAAATTCTGCATATCAAGATATCATTATTGAACATTTGAAAACCAAAAAATTAAACACTAGGAAGCATAATCGACTGCACGTTAAAAAAGGCTTTTATGTTACAAAATGCAGTGAATAATTAGAGAGTAGCAGAAGTAATAGAAATAGTCCTTTTAAAAAGAATGTTGATTTATGTATAAATGTTTCATATAAAATGAGGATTATAAAGCAATCTCTAAAAATTCTAACTAGTTCCCGTACGGAAAATTCAGCCATCACATTCGACAAAAATTTATATGAAACAGTTTAAAATTCAGTTTACCGCAGTCAAATTAAAAATTTCTTCCATATTAGAAGAAGGCTGAAACTTAAATAATAGGGAAAATATAAAAAACGTACCATGAGTAAATCAAGAAAAACTTACGGGGATTACGTGGAATTGAAAAAATGCTTGCGTTCTCTGAATAAGCTTCTACATTCTGCTTAAAATAACTACACTTTTCAATAATGAAATACATTTTCTAATATTTCTTCAACTTTGCCAACATTTCGTGGGTATTTTAGTTTTGTTTAAATTGTTATTTTAAAGACAAGAGGGAATTTGCATTTGCTTTGTGAACATATGGATATGAAAACAGATTAATTAAAATAATAATATAAATAGGCACATTAAACTAATGGCATTAAGATATTTTTTAAAAAGATGCGCTTTTTAAATTCAGGATTTGAAAAAGCTTTTAAAATCCTGATTTTAAAAAGGAATATATGTCTTTACATATCATCTGTTGTAATCATTTTGTATGCAGGAAATTTACACGAAATATACAAGCCTTTTGTGTCTCAGAAATATTGAGAAGAGCTATACGAATTTTAATTCAGGCTGCAATAAACTAAATAATGCAAACTGTATCTGGAAATAAGCTGTTGCTTCCTCTACTTATACTATTAATTAACGTTAATATCAATATTCCTTGGGTGGATCAGTTTGTCTAACATGAATAAAATTTAATTTATTAATAAAATGAAATTTATGTTAATAATGTGTACAGAGTAAGCAGATAATCACTAAACCATTATACACCTGCACTAATAAATGCTAAACACTGCTTATATTTATTCTGAATTTTCCTCGAAAAACATTTTATATAATTTTAAATCGAGCAGATAATTATTTTTATGGAATAATTCCTGGAACTGAAATTTATTATTTTTCTTTCATTTTTAGATGGCTATTTATATACATAGTCTTGATATTTTACAGATTATTTACTGCTCTTCGATGATTTCAATATTCATATATTTAAACTAAATCATTTCTACCAAATTATATGTATATATGTAAGATACAATAAAATATGATGGCTGCTTTAAGAATAATCGGCGACCTCAAAATTAACGATTTTAAATTTGGTGCTCTCCCCCTAAATTCATCTGTTCTGTCTAATTCCTGATCTTTCCATGTTACGTAACGCTTAATCCACGTACCTCTTGTTCAATCAAAATAATTGTAAACCAAAACTTTTTATAACTCGAACTGAAACTATTGACTCCCTCCCTTCCTCCTTAAAATGGCAACGTCGCTTTAACCTAAGCTTTCTTCTTGGCCAGATGCTATGCTGCTATGTTTAATCATCTAAGATGACATCGAACTTTAAAACCCGTGTACATCGAAATTATTGTATTCAACTACGATTAAAAAAAATCTTGTTTACAAAAGGATGGTTGGATATGCGTAACAAATAAAGAGTGTGATTCTTCAAGCCCTGTCGTATTCGATGCGTCATCATGCCTTTCCACTCACCCCTGTCTACAGCCACTTCTGTCTTTTCAGTCTTGACGAATATCGAAAGATGATAAAAAGTACCGGATACGTTCAGCTGCGGATTTAAAACATCACATATATATATACTAAGAGCTCTTATATATTTTTACAAATGTTGCATATATGCAAATAATTTTAGCGAAATTTTATACAAATTGTAGTATCTCTTATATAATGCAATATGAAAGATATCAGGAAGCGAAGCATTGCCAGAAAAATAAGGCTACAGTTGTAATTCCATGTAAGTTTGAGGTAAATGGCTATCTCACCAAGTTGGCAATGATTTTGGCGACTAATTGTTGTCGACAAATTTTACAGAAAATCACCAAAATTCGCAAAACATGGCGAGAAAACGGTCCGAGATTTTATCTATTATAAATTCAATTGATCCAGCCATGCAATTCACTCTTGAAATTGAATCCAACAATTCACTCCCTTCCTTGATATTCTTATAATCCGCAATGAAATTGATTTTAGCACTACTGTGTACCGTAAACCCTTTACAGTTTGTTTACCACCCCATGCTAAGTCATGCCACCCTGTTAAGCAAAAAATGGCTTCTTTTTACTATTATGTATTTCGCGCGCTCAAAGTTTGTTCCTCAGAATCTTTGCTTACGAATAAATTGTATTATTATTTGAGATATGATAGATTTGATTGTATTATTATTGTATTATTAATTATTGTATTATTATTATTGAACTTAATTATTTGAGAGCAGTTGCTGTTGACCGAGGATTTTCTGCCTTGATCATTGATAAAGCCGTTAAAAATTTTCATATTCCCATCAAAGAAGTCCACTGTTAGAAATAATATTAATGACCTTGTTGTGCTTCCATTTTATCCTTCTATTAGTTATAAAATTGCACGAATTCTCCAGAAATTGAATTTTCAAGTTAGTTTCTTCCCTATCAATAAAATTCACGGTTCAACACTTAAAGACTGCGTTTCTGACTTTAATTCTTGGGGAATTTATTGTATATCGTGTCAGTCTGGCTTGAGGTATATTGGACAAACAAAACGAGCGTTAAATTTTCGTATAAAGGAGCATGAATCTTATGTCCGAAAGGGCGAATATAACAAGTCTTCAATAGCGTATCATAGTTGGAAATTTAATTATAATTTTGACTGATCTTCAAAAATTATCCAAAAAGCTTCTTCCGTTGGTGAATTGGATTTTCTTGAGGCTTTTCATATTCACAAAGATTTAACATGTTTCGTGAATGATTTTAAGTCCAATCCTGTCCTTCCTAACGCTTTTAAAATTCTATTAACATAATTCTTGGTTATTATTTTTGCCGATAGATGGCGTGGCATCCTCGTGCGTGGTACTACCCGAGGGTATAAAATGCCGTTACTGAAGTTTTTTTCCCGTTCTAGAAATTTCGTTCTCCTGATGAGGAGAAACCTGTAGCTGCCCTCGAAATCGATTGAGTGTTTTAATAAATGTACGATAAATACAAGGTTGTTTCAGCGATTTTGATCGTGACATTTTAATCTGATCCCTTTGTAACTGTAACTTGTCCAATACCTTTGCAATTGTAACCGATTCGATCCCTATGTAACTATATGAGTATCCTACCATACGTAACTGTAATTGTGTATGCCTTCCAGCGATTTCGAGAAATCGAAGCTACTAAAAATTTCTCGGGGTATGGGGGAAAACTGTATGAGATCAGAGAGAGTGTAGGTTTTTCAGTTTAGTTTAGAGTTTAGCTCAGAATATTGAGAAATCACTCTTTTTTCTGCAAAACTTACACATTTGTGGCTTTTTGTATTACTTTGTCTTCAGTATTCTTAGCAGTCTGAAGTGCTAACTGTTGATATTTTGCTCTGTTATACTCAGAAGAATTGTAGGAATACTTTTGTATGAAAGGTTCAGAACTGTAAAGTGTTTTCATTTTGGAAAATAAATTTCATCAAACTATCAGCAATTCTATGTGCATTCAATCCATTAAGAACCGGCATGCCCATAACAACATTTTACGTCACGTATTTTTATGTTCAGTCGATTTAAACATTTGGGCATTAATGATTGGATTTAAGGTCAGTTGAAAAGATAAGTGAATTAAATAAGAGTTTATTAGCCAGTACTACTCAGGACAGCTCTAAAAACACGATTACAGTCGTCGGAAAACTATGACAAACAAGCTGAAACAATCAGCAGCACAGCTTTCGGGCTATACGAGTGAAGACAGCTTCACGGCAAGGCACTAAAATACAGCTCCCGGAACTCCACCTACTCTCGAGACTCTACACGCTATAACTCGCGATGCACTTGACGATAGCATTAACCACGCACACTGTCGATACATCAACTCGCAATACCCTCGAAGATTAACTTGACACGAGACTGACGATCAACATGATAGACTCGCTATCGACTGCTATTCCGCGTGCAGGCAGGGTTTATATAGTTTTTGGCCTGCCCTCGAGAACATTCTGGGTCAAACCGATAAGAATTCGTTCTAGAATGTTCTCCATCTATCTGTGGCATATCGCCAATTTTGTCGCCAAATGGACAATTTCTCGCCAAATATGGCAGTCATGCCTCTCCTTGCCATTTTTTTGCAGCCCTAAACTAGCTTTGCGGGGAAGCTACTTTGCCGCATTTCGCAACACTATTTTAATAACATAATTATTTTACACTCTGCATATGTAGTTGCAAGCCAAGCCTGGAGGTCTGACCTCTTTTGGTGCAATCCTCGTCTATCCTTTAAGCGAAATAGAATCGCTGAACTTAATTAAAACTCATAATCTTCCTTTGTGTTTTCTTTCCGAATTGAATTTTAAAAAGAAATGTGAAAGGTTTTATGTTTTAAATTACGTCCAAAAGGACATTTCTTTAACGTTTTCTGTGTTAAATATCATGTTCTACATACTGATACCATAAAATTCAGTTCAACAGCAATATCGCAAAATATCTTTAAAACGATCATATCTTTAGAATTTCTGATACACAGTTTCACGTGCTGGAGATATTTTTTTTTTCACGCAATGTTACTATTGCTGGCTTTGACATCGTTGAGTTTCTTAAGCAAAAACTCGTAAACACTTTGCAAAATATGAAATGAATAATAATAAAAAAAACCTAAAACCGAAAACAAATCTGAAAGGTTTCAGATTTTAAATTACGTCCAAGGGGGCGTTTTTTAACGTTTTGTGTGTTACCTTTATTTGTTAAATACTATCTTCTACGAACTCAAACCATTAAATTCAGTTCAAGAGTAAGATCGCAAAACAATTTTAAAATGAGCATATCTTTAGAATTTCCGATACAGAGTCCCGTGCCCTGGAAATATTTTTTTTTCATACAGTGTTGCCATTGCTCACTTTGAATTCGCGAGTTTGTTATTCAAAAATTCGTTGAAGTGTTACAAAATACGAAATCGATAATAAAACAAATTTCAAATTCAAATTATGGCTTCCACATGCCAATATTCTATGGAAGATTTCGTTATTCAAATTTTCATGGCTCTGGGTACCGTTGTTTTATCACAATGCGAGAAAAATACATACATTCATGGAGATTCTTCATTATTTAATTTTTTTAAATATAATTCAGGTATCTAATATTGGTGGCAACAATTTGAAAAGTGATTCGCCGTTTATAGTTTTCAACGCATTATGCCAAAAGGAAATTAATAGTCCTTCAGAGGAATTGCTCCTTTGGACTAAAAACTCATAAACTAATATAGTATTTCACATGCTGTAAGAACGAAGACCTTGGTTTTTTTTTTTGTAAAGTGTTGCTTTACAATATCTTTGAGAGGCTTGCGGATGTGAATGGTTTTGTTAAGTACTTTAAAGTTTCTTGAGAACTCATTTAAATCTCATGCGCCAACAAGTTGCCATATTTTTTCTTACTCCATTTACTATGCATTGAATGTTTCCTCTAAAGTCATAAAACTTTCGAAAATAAGTCAATAATGCTTTGGTATTTGCAATAGGAATTCACTTTTTTCTTCCAGACGTTCGTCTCGGTCTTGAAGCCAGACGTACTCAACTCGACATGAACATTTTCTGCTAAAGAGGACATCCTTAATGAGTTTCAGCGTTACGTACTTTTACAACAGTCCTCTCGAATTCCATCATAATCCGCTTTTTAGTAAACCTCTTAAACACATCCTATTTTCAGCCCACAAAATATTCTTCACTGACTCGAGTGCCTAGTTTAAAGCATTTCCTGCCGTCAAAGACGGAAGGAAGTCTTCGAGTTAAGATTAGAGCTTCAGGACATGGAAGTATAGCAGAGATCTGCTCTGTAACCATTCTTTGAATAATGGTGTGAGTCACTGACATCAAATTTAAATCGTTACTACCTTCCCTACAGGTTTCATCTATTTAAAATTCTGAATGTAGTTTAGCTTTTATGGAGGCACTATTCACATGTTCTAGATAAGACATTTATTGTAGAAATACCTACGTTACAAAAGCGGATCTTTTTTAGCTGTAAACTATTCCATAGAGGCAGATCTTCAAAGGACCAATGCTCAGTAACCATTACCTTACAATAAAAAATAGAAGTTTTATACATATATATTCAAATCGCATTAAGAATGATTTTATAAATAGATTAATCATTATAACAAATAAATAATTTACTGCATTAAATCATAAAATTAGCTAGTTCTATCTAGTGTTAGCTACGTGATGAAGTTTCAAAACTAATTTTGGAATGACTACTATGAGCAATATGGTTAATAAATTAGGAATAGAATTATTATTATTATTTGTACTTTGCGTAATTGTGTATATTACTTAATTACTATGTCTTTTAAATTAACGAATGGAAGGCTTGGACATTACCGAAATAATTCATTTAAAGTAATTAATTAAAATTATTTCCCTTTTGCTCCGTTGACTGATTTTTCTCTAGAAAACTATAAATACAGATACTGTGTATTTTTGATAATGTTATACTCTGGATACAGGTACTGCGAATCGTAAATAAACTAGTATATTTCAGTCTTTTATACAATCCCTTGAATATGTGTTTTTCATTACATGCAAACAAATTTGAGACTGAATTACAAATGGCACAGGGTCTTTACTGTCACTGTTAAGTGTTAGTATACAAACAGGAAAATAGTTTAACATGTCATTGAAGAAAACACATACATGTTACACATAGTTGCAAACCTGTTATATGTCGTTTCATTTTTATGACATATTTCATTGAAGAAAACACATACATGATACACATAGTTGCAGATCTATTATATGTCGTTTCATTTTTATGACATACTTTATTGAAGAAAACACATACCTGATACACATAGTTGCAGATCTAAGAAAACACATACATGATACCCATAGTTGCAGATCTATTATATGTAGTTTCATTTTTATGATATATTTTAGTGAAGAAAACACATGCGTGATACACATAGTTGCTGATATCTACTATATGTCGTTTCATTTTTATGACATTTTTTACAAATTATTTTAATTTTAATCATAATAAATGCTGTCATAAACGGTACTCAAGTAATTAGGATATCCCTCTGTGTGCTATCATGGCATGACGATAGGGGATTTAGTCTTATTAGAAAGACTAGTATCATGGAAAGCTCACTTTTAGTGGTTTTAAGTGTTTTTTTTTCTAAGTTGTAAACTTAAATGCATGTATAATAACTAATATTATCAAAAATATATAGGTGTAGATATTTAAAAAATTTGTGGGGCCCTCAGATTGCATTAAACATACGCAACTGATTATTTCACTAAATATATATAGTTTAGTTATAATTTTACCATTAAAACGTTAAAAAACACCGTAGTAAAATAGAATGATGTATGAGCTTTACGTACTAGAGAATGATATTTTTTTATATAACAAATATTTTCCTAAATCTTATTTAAGTTAAATAATACTATGTAAAGAAATAACAGAAAAAAATTAGTAGCGAAAAATATTAAGACATTAGTTGAAAATAACACGAACGTTCATCAAAAAGAGTCATAGAAAGAATTATCGCGAGGATGAGTAAATATATGAATTAACAGACATTTGAATTAACATTGTTTAGTTGATAGACACGTAATTTAGTAGAATCCATACATTTGTTGTTTGAAATAACAGTATTCATTCATATATGTAATTCTTTAAACAAAATACAGATTAAATTCCGAGATTAATTTAAGAAATATTTTAAACATTTATTTCTTTTAAAATTCCAAATAATTGCTTCTTTTGTAGAACGAATCTCTAACACACATTTGTTTTTTCAGTGAAGCATAAAGTTGGTAAAAGTTTTAACCCAAGATAAAACAATCTGTTTAAAAAACAGATACTATTTAACTAGTCGCAGTTCAGAATAAATAAATAATTAATTTTAATGTATAATAACATTTTAATTCATTCATGTTCCTCCAATATTTTAAAAATAATGCGATTCATTTAAGAAATACAGCAGAAGTTTACATACATCCACTCTTGAGTAGATAAGCTTTCTGTGATTTATACATTTTATAATGACTTTTGATAAAATGCTTCCTGGCCTTTTTTTGCTGTGTTCGTTAGCCACTTCAGAAAGTGATTTGTCTTTATTTGGGTGATTGAAAATCAATAAATTTTTTTATGCTGCCTGAAACTTCTACGTAGCAAAATTCGAGAGCCCATATTGACTTATTTCGTTGTTGCCCGAAATTCCCTGCATATGGAAATGAACGCGAATAGCTAAAGGATGTATTTTCTACTTCTTCATGGGGCGTTTAACTTCTCATTTGGAGCATGAAATATGCAAGCTAACGGTCCGGAAGTACTTTCTGCGGAAGTGAATGCATCACGAAAAATTTTCAGAATACTATCCTTGCAATTTTTCACCGACTCAGGGAAATATTTGTTGGTAAAAAAATAGGAAATCCGCAGCAATTCCTTTTATGTTTTGTCCATGTAACGTTACTCGCCGTCTGAGAGTGCATGACGAAGCACAGTTCCAGAAGAATAGATTACAATTTCGTCTAAAGAAATAATTTCATGTTATTGCGAAATATATAAAATGGAACATTTCTCGTCATTAAATGTTGGCTTCCATTTCAAATAAAACTTCTGGCATTAGATATCTTTTTACTGTCTTTCTGCTAGTCATCCCGATTTGTTTCAGAACAGGATTAAAATTTATTTCCACGTTTAATTTAAAATCCATTCATCTTTGAAGTGTTCTTTAAAAACTCACCTATCTATATTGGCTCTGTAATTGTAAATACATAAAAATATCAAAATATTTGCTTCCTTAAATTACGAAACCCCAGATCCAAACTCACCCAGATTTAAACTCGAGACGTTCTGAATACAGAGCCGATCTAATATCTGTTCCAACGATTCTCAACTGGTGGTATGCAAGAGAAAATTAGGTCGTGCGCAAAGTGTTTTTAACTTTTAAATTCAAACATTAAATTCCCCAACATCCTATTTAAGTTTTTACTTCTAACTCTCGTAATTATGCGATCTGAGCTCTGTTCAAGATGTTCAGGTTGTTCAAGGTCAATAGCCGATCACAGTTTATCCAACAAAATAATCCGTTTTTATTTTCACAAATATTCTTTTAGCCATAAACATAACAAAATTTGTCATAAATGATGTTTTTAAAAGGAGTAATAGAAACAAATGTTGTATTTAATAGGAAATAAAAATAGGTTCCTATAAAAAGATAATAGTATCTCATTAATTCTTTTAAAGTTGATTGCTTAATTAGGTCTATACTCTATATTGCCACCATTTCGGACTCGTATTGCTCTGTTTTCAATTAAACTCATTTTTTAAGTTGATTTGCTGTCTCTAATAGCAGGTATTTTGTCTTCTTGTTGCTTTCTATCCCTTACTTTGCTATGCGATTTCAGAATATCGTCGTATGTTTTTGAAGAACTCGCTATACAGTGTGTTTATAAAGTCCCGGACCCATTTTGATGTTTAATAACTCATAAAATAATGAAGATATAAACAAACTTATGGCATTTATTGATGGAATAATTTATATATTTTCTTTTCAGGTATGAATGTCTTTACTTTTGTAAATATCGTGTGCGCGTGTGGTTAATTTCAGATAACTTCATTTTCCAATCTAAATATCTGTACTTTTCTCCGACGAAGCATCCTTTCATCTTTCTGGCATTGTTAATCGCCATAATGTGCGCATATGGGGATCTGAAAACCCCCATGAATACCGTGAGGCACAAAGGGATTCCCCAAAGGTTAACCGAGTCATTGGGCCTTTCTTTTGTACAGAAAAGACGGTCTCATCAGTCGTATACTTAGACATGTTAAAATAACTTCGTATTTCCACAACTAGAAAAGCTTCAGCCACATATCTTTTTGCAACAACATGGTGCACCACCTCATTGGGTTCGTGGTGCTTTGAATGACCATTTTACAGGAAGATGGGTTGGGCGAGTAGGTCCAATTCCTTGGCCACCCAGATCACCTGATATAACACCGCTGGACGTTTTCCTTTGGGGATTTGTAAAGGACAACATTTACAGGAGGAGTGTGTCGAACATCGATGACCTAAAAGCCAGAATTACAACCGCAATAGCCTCTGTGAATGCCGACATGCTTGCCGGCATCTGGCGTGAAATTGGATATCGACTTGATATTCTCCGTGCGACGAAGGGGGCACACGTGGAAGTGCATTGACAAGGGTCATGAAACGTTTTGAGTCTATCTAACCATTTATGTTATTAATTTTAATCTATCTTTATTATTTTATGAGTTATTAAACCTCAAAACGGGTCCGGGACTTTATAAACACTCTGTATATTGTGCATTTAAGTATTTGTAAAAAAATAATAAAACAAACCTAGACGTTCAAAATGAAAAAAATGGCTAGGAATGACTAAGCGAAAAGTAATGATTTACAAGTGACGGATCCAGGACAATCTACTGGCACTAAGAATATTGAAAAGAAAAGAAAATTGTTTATAGAAAATATAATGAAAGTTATTTATCATTTGGGTTTACTTGGAATAGAGATAAAATGGGCCCTACACATCAATGTTTTGTTTGCGGTGAACTGTTATCCAATCAATGTAGGAAACCATTGTTTCTTAAAAGACAACCTGACGTTAATCATTGTTTAAAAGATAAATCTAAAGAATATTTCAAGAGGAAATGATAACTATTTTTTAATCTAATATTTTTTATGTGTGCATATTTAATACAAATAGCCAATAGGTTGCGCAAATGGGGAAATATATTTTTAAATATTTCTATTGAGAATTTGAAAAATAATCTTTGTAAAATGTATCTAGTTAGTGGTAGTGTAGTATTTTTCAATTGTTGGTTAGATGGTACGTTTTATTAAAAGTTTGAGAACCGCTGTGTTATGTCATTGAAACAGATGGTTAAAGAGCCTTAAAGATATACATATAAAGAACTGGCAACTACTTTATTTAAAATCTGAAATATTGTACGTAATATAATATGCAATGGTATTTATTTTCCAAAAAAGGATTTACCTAAGACAACTGCGTTTAAATAATACCAAATTACAACGTTACTTTGTGTTAAAAACATCAAAATGCTAATTAATGATTTAAATATGCTATAATGTATATTAATAGTTAATAGTTTCTGTACATTATTTAAACTATAATATTAACACCTAAGTTAGAATTTACAATAAACAATTTCATAATCGGAAAAATAATTGATAATTGAAGATTTGAGATTACGCTCGCAGAGTTATTCATTTACCAAATCACACTTTCCTATTTAAAATGAAAACTTCCTTTTCTTACTCAAGTATTATACTCAAGTATTAGATAAGAATAAGAGAAAACCAATGTAAATTCAAATTTACATTGATTTTCTAATTTACATTGGTTAATTTATATTGGTCAAACTAAGCTTTAAAATTTCGACGTTACTTTGTTGTTGCGAAGCTTAATTTCTCTAGATTCGCAACAAATCCACTATTGTGCTAAGCGTCAAATGTGAACAAATATGGCCGTTATCATAACCAAAAATTAGGCTTAGCGACACTTGAAAAACTTTTAAATTGTTGATAATTCCGCAATTATTGCATGCAGGTTAACTAAGGGCATAAAAGTCTTAACCGAAAGTAAAGAACAACATAATGCAATCATTTTAAAGCGCAGATGCACAATTTACAAACTTATAAGAATAAAGAAACTCAGCTGAGCCTATTAACAGTGTGGATATACTATATATATATACATATATTTGCATACTTTTGGTGCGGCCGATTCCAACCAAAATGCGAGATGCACATCTACTTGTTACAGAAGTCCTATATACAAAATTTCAACGTTCTGAGGCTACTCGTATTTGAGTTATGTGAGACACATACATACATACGTACGTACGCACAGACGCCACGAAAAAAATCTCTTCAGAATGCATTTTAAATCAGTTTTATAATTTTTTTTTGTG
>KK116626.1:214750-246166 GCA_000611955.2 Stegodyphus mimosarum
TATATATATATATATATATATATATATGTGTGTGTGGGTGGGTATGTATATTTATATAGTGCGGCCAATTGCCATCAAAACAGGAGTGCACAACTGCATGCTATAGCAGTCACATTTACAAAATATACAAAATTTCAACGTTCTAAGTCTACTCGTTTTTTAGTTTTGCGAGACACATACACACATACGTAACATACGCCACGAAGAAATCTCTTCTGAATCCATTATAAGTCAGTTTTATAATTCGTTTGAGCGAAAGAGTCCTTTATTCTGTCCTTACTTACAGATGTCACGGAAAATCATCGTTAAATTCCATTCGATGGCGGCCAAAATGGATATTTTCGTTGAAATATGGTAGCCGGAATTTTTTGTGATTTCAGTAATTCCTTTACCTCGTACAAAGCATTAAAAAATAATGGCTTATACATTTAACAATGCCATTAAACTGATATAAAGTTCTTTATTTTG
This sequence comes from Stegodyphus mimosarum, assembly GCA_000611955.2. NCBI lineage: Eukaryota > Metazoa > Arthropoda > Arachnida > Araneae > Eresidae > Stegodyphus > Stegodyphus mimosarum. Next base: position 215,219 of record KK116626.1, read on the forward strand.
GTTCCTAAGTTTGAATGACATGTTATCAATAAAATTATGCAATTCAAAAACAGTGTTTTATTAATAACTAATTACTCTTTTATTTCCGGAAATTCTTTCACATGTAAAGAATCATTTAGTTTTAAAGTAACCTTTGTTTGTTCAGTTATTTATATTTTCTGTCTTGCCTCATTTCCATTTCCTGCCAGAATGACATTTCAGTTTCGCGTATTATACAAAGTAGGTAGAAAGATACTATTTTTAGGTGGTGTTTGAGTTACTTCAGGCAGAGTGTACTTTGTCGTTCGGCCGCGTTATTTCGTTGATTTAAGGTTGCCGCTTTATGGTCGAGCATATTAATTGCTGATTTGTGTACGTCGGTGTTAGGCTTAATAGCCAACTCAAAGCATTAATTTAAATTAAATTAATACTGATTCTTTTACGTCAAGTTCCAGCATAATAGGTGTCATAAAAGGAACAAATGCTATACAATCATTGATTAAGAAAACTTAGATACAAAAATGGAAAAAAATATTAGAAGTTCTTGGTAGAAAAATATAGTGTGATGATAGATTGTCTTTCCCACTCATTCCGTCGTTGTGCATCTTCAGCCCTTAGGCGACAGAGGAACAAAATGTCCATACCAGCTGCACCTTGCTCCTCCCTGTAACGGAACATTCCTTCAGCGGCCTTTCGTTCTTAGCTATGGGTCATCATTAAAGCTTTTCCGTTGCCGTAGTTTGCCTAAGTCTCTTCGTTTTCTGATTCATCTTCATTTTTATCGTCATTGTCTTTCACCAGTGCAACTATTTTTGCATGTCCTAAATTTCACAATTTTCATCTTGTTCCATCCATTCTTCAACATCACCATCAGTAACTTCTTCGCAGCCTGGAATTTTCTTAAATAAATCAACTATTTTACAATTTTCTCTTTTCTCTGTTTTCCTGAAACTCGATTCCTTAATAGTACAGCTACTGTCTCCATGAACGAGCGAGTCATATCTGCACGATTCCACTCCAAAAATATGCTATCCATTCAACAACGTCCAACATATTCTTTTTCTCGATCAAACCACACTCTTCCTCATGGCTAAGAAAGAAATGAAAGAAGTTTACATGTGTATTTTTTCTTCAATGACTTCGGACCTCTTCTTTTTTTCATCCTATCAAAGTAGTCTGTTCAACACCTAAGTCCATGGTAATTTTATTTACAATTTCCCCTTAGTCCAGTGTCTTTAAGGCATCTAGTTTCATTCACATTGTCACGTTAGTTTGGTTTCTTTTCTTTTTGAATGATATTTTCATTTCACAGAATAGCAAAAGTTTCCAAAAATATGTTAACATTTATGCGTCTGATTGTGAAGGAACTACAAACGGTACCCGCAATGAACTAGTGTGAGTTTGGTTTGGAATAAGATGCAGTCACAAAATTTCAGACAAGTCTGCTAACGTTTCGCAACAATAGAAAGGAATGTGTGCCAGCGGCCAGCTGCTACCTTAACTTTATTCGTATCCTCAAAAGAAACAAGCAGCGTTGCCAAATATTACAACATATTTTGAAATTTGTTAGGGAGATCCAAGAATTAATGGCACAATGCGAAAACGGTAAAAATTACAAACTCAGATCTTTCAACAGAAGCGGAAAGACATACTCATAAATAATAATTATATGTACTGTATGTAATATTTGCCCTGCTTGGCTTAGCGATATCCTTAAGTCCTTAAAACGTTGTCGAGTTATACAGAATGTCGAGATATCGGGAGTCCAGTTTGTGGAACTTTACGTTACATTATCATGCACTTAAAATGTGACATCTAGTTTTAATAGCTGCAAATGTATTTATGTTCTACGTATTTTAATCAGTGCCAATAAACTATTCATACAGAGTATTCTTGTTCGATATGATAAATTTTCTATCAAAGTCGTACGGGTTTTAAGAACATTTTTTTAACTTAAGAATTATTTCTCCCTTTTTACAAAATAATGTTTATTAATATTTTTGCGTTATATATTATTTTATTATGTAGTGAGATTTTAATCAAGTGTTATTCTAAATATGCAAATGAAATTCCCCTTAAGAGTTTCGGTCTCAAGTTTGTTTGGGAACAAGTTGATGCTTTCCATTGTTTTTATTTCATTGTAAATCGCGAATGAGACGTACTTAAGAATGTCGTAAATATTCTTTGTTCTTAGAAATTACTTAGGAGCTAAACTCAATATTAATCTGTAAATTTTATTGCACAAATGCTGTGTTATCTTATATCGGCATAAAGCTATTTTGGTATTATATCTTTGTTCGAAGAGATAGGAAAAGTCGTAAATTCAGATACACCGCTTCTTTTTATACCGTTTCACATAAGCTTACAGAAATGAACCTTTGTTAACATTCAGGCCAATTTGTCATAACTCCTTGAACATTTAACGAGCTTTGCTATCTCTGAAGATAAATGGGAGTAATTTATTAGATCAGTTTCTGAAGAGCAGGGAAAGTAAACTTTAATTTTGCGAACTTAATAAAATCTACATAAAAAACTAAGTGCCAGTTCTCTGCATTTCCCTTTGACGTGCATTAATTAAAATATTTTAATATCCAGAAAGCTCAACAGAAAGGTATAATATCTGTAAAACATACAAAGAACAAAAAAATACTCGTCCCATGATTTTACTTTATATAATAAAATACGTAAAACCTTTTTTTTTTGCGTTCGATAAATGAAACGCATTATAATATGAATAGGTGACTTTAATATATGAGCACGGTTCCCACTAAATTTCATTTGTTTAATGAGCAATGATTTAAGCTAAAACGAAATTTCACATGATAGTAAGAAATATCAAATGAAAAGAAAAAAAACTTAATCATGGAGACGTATATAAATAGTTGATACGAAGAAATATTAGCAAGCAAAAGACAAATGCAAAAGGAAAGAAAACAAAGTAAAATTTAAAGAAATCTGAAGGTATTCAGATTTCAACATGGCTCCAGAGTGTCTGTTAATGCTTTTCTATACTCTCGCTGAGAATCACCGGTTGTTACCAATTACCGGGTTACCAATTACGAAGTTACCCATCTATTCATGAACATATCCCGACTAACATATATATTTTTTTCAACTTTATTATTACGCATCGCTGTCTTCAAACTTACACCATAGACAGTTCAACAGCAAAAATCACAAAAATTTTAAAAGTAACATTGTAGAATCATTAGGCTGTTTCGAAGCGGGAGATGTAAAAAATGAGCAACGACTTCGCCGGGACTCGAACGACGGCCCTCTGGAATAGGCCCCCAGCGTGCTGACCACTACATCAAGAAGGCATGCGAAGAAGGCGGGGCAAATACCTTATAACATATATTAGAATTCTCAAAATGTTGGCATCATACTTTCTCAGTTCATCATATCAATTTTCTTAGTTAGATGATTTAAAAAGCTTTTTCTGTCTTTTTATTATTAAAGTTTTGTACGTTTAACGCTATTAAATATCACGTTATTCGCACTTATGGCACAGAAAGTCCAATAACAAAATCACAAAATATTTAAAAACAGCATATCTTTAGAATTCCAGACGGAGTGTTATGGGTTATCAGACATCTCTTTTTATATTTGATTTATTATTTCTTTAATCTATTCACTCGAGCGGCCAGCTGCCTTAAAAGTGTTATCGACTTCAGACTGGAATGCAGCCACCAGAGTGCCTGTACACGAGGCAGTATCTCAGTGGAATAATTTGTTATTTAGAAAACGTAAGGATTCAAAAGATGTCCATCATGGAAAATCTTTACGTCTTCGACAGACCACACAGAGATAAGTAAATTGTGTGTGTGGTCCCTGCATTCCACTGCTCCCAGCCTTTATGACTTGTCACACGACATGTTTTTGATATCGCAGAGACATAACACGACTAGTGTCAGGAGATTTCAACGTTCTGTACCGCGTCTGTCGTCAAAGCTCTCGATTTCAGAAGGGGTGACGAAAAGAGCGGTGACTGGCTGTTTCCCATAAATGCAGTTGTAAAAGCAAGGGCCTCTTGTGCAATTCAAAGTCTCATAATAGTTTAAGTTGTTGCAATTAATCAGATTTGAATCACATAATTTAGTAAGTTTTTTATTTCTATTATTTTATTTTCTTATTTACTACGTACTGTATAATTAAGTAAGTTTTTTAACTTCTATTATTTTCTTTTCTCATTTTGAATGTATTGTGTGTTTTAAGTACTTGTGTGTTTTTTCGCGACTGAATTACGGAGAAGAAAATATAATATTCTCATGTATTCAACATTCACCATTAGTACATGGTGAATGTCGACATTCACTGGTGTAAGTGAGAAATAAGAGTACTTGGAAAATATTTTGGACATACAGCAAGCGACTATGTGAATGTTGACATTCACCGGTGAAAGTCGACATTCTCCAGATTTCGGTGTTTCACCGTAACATATATATATATATACACTCACGTTTGTGAAAATTGCAACACCATGAAGGACTTACGCGAGTGAGCTGAAATTTTCAGGAAATGCAAAGTAGCGCATGATATGCAAATGATTAGAATTGCAAATCCGTAGCGCATGCGTATGCTGAGCAGCGCCCTCTGAACGGCTGATGGATCCGAATAAATAGACGGCTGTAGCGAGGCGTGTATGGTTATCGGTGGTTATCTGCTAGTGGTAAACGTTAACTCAATCTGTACTTATGCCTCGTCGACGAAAGAGAGCGAGATTTGAACAACTTACAGAGTTTGAACGAGGGAGAATCATCGGCCTTCGTGAAGCTGGATTGTCGTATCGTGCAGTAGCCTCTCGTGTGCAGCGTAACAGCAGCACAGTGATGCGCGTTTGGAAGCAGTGGACGGACGAGTGTCGGACAACTCGGAAATCCGGGAGTGGACCCCGAAATGTGACGTCAGCTCGCGATGATAGACACCTGGTCCGCATGGCGCGGACGGACCGTACAGCTTCCTCTAGACAATTGGCAGCACTGTGGTCAATAGCTACAGGTGTTTCATTGTGTGCTTCATCAATTCGTAGACGTCTGCTGCAGTGTGGACTGCGCGCACGGACTCCTTTATACAGGATCCCCCTAACGCACGACCATCGCCGCCTGCGGCTACAATGGGCCAATCAGCATAGAGACTGGCGTGCTGATTGGCAGCATGTCGTGTTTTCTGACGAATCCCGCTTTAATTTGTGGTACCATGATGGCCGCATTCGTGTCAGACGCTATGCCGGTGAACGCCACCTTCCGGAGTGCATTATCGAACGCCACAGTGGACGAACACCCGGAGTTATGGTCTGGGGCGCCATAGCATATCATAGACGATCTCAATTGCTACGAATTGTGGGCAATCTGAACAGCAACCGGTATATCCGTGAAGTTCTACAGCCCGAAGCTGTTCCCTTCCTTCAAAGCTTGCCAGGCGCTGTATTTCAACAGGACAATGCCCGCCCTCATACTGCTCGGATTGTTAAATCCTTCTTTGCAGCGCAGCAGGTACAGCTTCTTCCTTGGCCTGCGTGTTCCCCGGATATGTCGCCAATTGAACATGTGTGGGATGTCATTGGTCGGCGTCTTGCTCGTGATCCTCGTCCTGTTGCGTCTGCAGACGAACTTTGGGTACGCGTACAAACGATATGGAATGCTCTTCCTCAGTCAGACATTCAAACTTTGTTTGACTCCATGCCACGTCGTGTAGCAGCACTTATTGCGGCGCGTGGTGGCCACACAAAATACTGATTCTGATCTCTTGTTCTTGTTTGTTTGCTTTGAACATTTAATCATTTATTTGTACCACTACCACTCAACTGTGTATTAAATTGCATTCAATTATGACGATTCCTTCTTGGTGTTGCAATTTTCACAAACGTGAGTGTATATATATATGCGTAAAGAGTTTCTTGTATTTGTATTAAATGTGTTTTGAGCTTCAAATGCAGTAAGAATTACGTAACCTCGCAACCTTACCTAATCATTATAAAGAGTCAGATGCGCTAACTGCAGCCATTCAACTCAGGGTAACCTGACTGTCACTCCCACGGCAGTGACCTAAAACATCGCCCCACGTCTATTAAAAGATTAGAAGTTTAACGGGGCTTAGATTAGAGTAGATGTAAGTAATAAAAGCGAGGTATACAACTAATACATTGCTATCTTTAGATCACATTTACATTAAGGATCGCTCTGGGGCTTTTAAAGTTACGAGCTCCATATATATTGTTGCGTTATACGGGTTCGTGGATTTGAGAGTATCCGATGAAAACACGATGCAGAACAATATAAAGCACAATTCATTTACAAGAATCACTATTTACAGCACAGTTCCAAAATTACCTTTAAAAGCGTCGGAAATCTACAATAAATACGCTGAAACAATCAGGAACACAGCTTCAGGCTGTAACTGTAAAGGTAGCTTCACGGCAACACTAAACTTATAATAAACACCGTGGAACGATCACCAATCCACTGTCAAGCTATACTGTAAAGGTAGCTTCACGGCAAAGCACTATCTCGATCGCTTTCTGTTCACAAAACTCTCGCGTAGCTTAGCACTCACAGTAAGCAGCGATTCTCACAATGCCGGCTCTCAGAAGCGCAGGGGTTTATATAGCTTTTCCTTAGGTTCCACAGGTTTCGAGAAATATCTCGACAGGAAGTTATTCTAGAAGCTTCCCGATTGGACCATGGGATATCGCCTATTTGGTCTCCAAATGGGCGATAAAGTCGCCATTCTGGCAACCCTACCATACACTATTTTATGGGAACCCTAGTGCTATGCCGGAAAGCTTACATACAGGCGCAGCCGCCGAATTTTTCGCAACAATATCGTAAAGGTAATGGCTAATACTTTCATTAATAATTAAAGAAGACTTTTTTCAAGAAATTTCTGGACTAGCTTATAATATATACCTTTAAGTTGCGCATCGCACTGCACAATTGATAAACAATATTTTGTGCAGTCTGTAAGTGGTTTCGATCAGTTCGGTTTAAATACGTCAAGCAGAGCAGGCATAACAAAAGATAAGACGCAAGATGACTATGTGAAAGAGTAGTATCTTGTCTACAGAAAGAACACTGTTTCGGGAAATTAAGTGCCTAGCTTTACGCATTCGAAACTTCCGAATAATACATGTAGTGTGTAAGTTTTATGTGAAAGTATTAGTGAGAGTATCCGAAATAAGGACTTGCTTCGCCTAGGGAAGAATACACCGGTAAAACTGTAAATTCCGATTTATGTTTGATCTCCTTGTAAATAGGATTGCCACTGATTTTTCAATATTTATTTGTATTTTTCACTTGATTCACCAGGTCTCAAATGCATAAATGGAATTTCGCAAATGTTTTATGACTGGCCTCAGAAATATATTCCGGGTAAAGATCGCTGTTATCATCAGGACACGTTGGTAGGATAGTACTTGGAGTCTGTGGAATATCGTTCACGTAAATATTAGGTTAACTTTGGCGATAGGAGAGACTTATGTTTTGGAGACTTACGTCTTGACCTGTTGCACAGGTTTGAATGGTATGGCGTGTGAAATGTAGACTAGAAAAATAAACTAGAAAGTGTCTGACAAAAAGAATTATCTTAAAGAAAAAAAAGTATATAATGATTTTAATAAGTCCTGCTAGTGCCATTTCATCAAATATTTAATATTTTAATTAGACATCTCATTATTTAAATGCATTTTTATTTTAATCAACCGGATTAAGAAGTAAAAAAAATGTTTTTAAGAACTGTATTTGTTCCTCTTCAGTCATATGGCTTGCTACTCAGAAACAGAAAAATCAAATTTGAAAGTTTAGTACTTCAAGCTTTACCTAATGAAAACACACTGCATTCCTAGAGATAATACATATATGTGTTTACGAAGTCAGCAATACAGACATAGGCAGTTATTCTGTAATAATATGCCAAGATGTTTCAATTGTGGGCAGGGTCACCTAAGTAAATATCTTACCATTTTCCGAATGGCATGTTGGAAATATTTTGGTCGCTGGAGATAAAAATATTTTATTTTGAACAGTGTTGCCACTTCTTGCTTACAAATTGTGGAGTTTATTAAACAAAAATTAGCTAAATTTGAACAAAACGTGAAATAAATAAAAAAAACAGTTTCTACATTTTGCAAAAAAAAAAGGGGGGACAGTTCTGTATCTCCCGTTCTACTGGACTGATTGACGAAATTCAAGTTGTGCCTTTTAGGTCTCGAAAGCTCGAATTAGCTATGTATTAGATTTACAACAATGCAATATATAAATCTAACCTAAAAAACTGTCTTTTGTTTAGTACAAAGGAGCAACTTGCCCAGAAAGACTATTAATTTCGTTTTGGCATTTTGCGTTGATTCCCTACAAGCGTTGTTTGACTTTTTAAATTGTTGCCACCTAATATTATCGCTCTGTATTATATTTGAAGAAATTAAATAATTACAAATCTGTATAATAGTATATCTGTTTCTCTCATTGTGATAAAACAACGGTACCTACAGCCATCAAAGTTTGAATATTGAACGTTTCCACCCTAATATGGGCATCTGGAAGCCCAAATTTGAAGTAATTTGGAATTTGTTTTGTTATTGATTTCATATTTTGTAAATCTTTAACGAATTTGTGATTAACAAACTCAAGGATTTCAAAGCGAGCAATGGCAACGTTGTACAGAAAAAAAAAAACATTTTTATCTCCAGCGCGTGGGACTGTGAATCGGCAATTCTAAAGATATGCTCATTTTAAAATTATTTTGCGATATTGCACTTGAACTGAAGTTAGTGGTTTAAATACGAAGGACATGATATTTAATAAATAAAGTAACGCACGAAATGCTAAAAAACGCCCTCGAGAGGTAATTTAAAATCTGAAACCTCTCGGATTTTTTTTTCTCTGTACCTAACTTATAAATAGGCTTATAAATTATAAAGAGCTTTGAAATATTAAATGCAGCATTTTCTAAAGGGTGTTTCTGCTGCATTCTAAGAATGGCAGGCTCTTAATTAATTTTTTGGAATTGCTAATATCATAATTGTTTCTATGCAATTCCATTTTGCAATGAAACGAAGTTTGAATAATAGGAGAAATATAAATTGATGCTGGTAGAGGAAGAAATTATACAGCTTAAAATAATAGGTAAAAGGTCGAAAGAAATAAAAGGAAGAGATATCTAGTTGACTGAAATAGGCACAACAGTTTTTAAATGTAATAAAAGCTGATGACATTTAATTTAATAACGATGACTTAATTAAATTTATGAAATTAAATTATTTGATTAAATTACACTTGATAATGATGTATAGGCAAAATTGTAATAAAATCCAAATTTTATCTTTCCTTTAATTAATGTCTATTAACCATGTAGGTGTATGTATATACCATTTTACCACCTATACCAATATGTACGTATACGCACACCTATACAATATGTATGTATGTATACACACTCCTATGTAGAGCGAGAGAAAATATTATATCGATATATTTTACTAGCTTGCTCTGCTTTCGGCTGCACCTGGTATTATCTTATAAGGAATCTCTAGACATCATCTGAAATTGTACCTAATTTGAGAACTAAGAATTTATTAATTATGGTTCGGTTCTATGTCATTACGGCAAACCCAGGAGCGCTATCTTCCTCATGGGAGGGATACCCTCATTTAGAACTTTCTAACGGAAACTGGCTCATATACACGTCACCACATGGGGAAAGCCAAGAAAACGCCAATGCAGCCAATTCGTTGGCGAGATTCGAACATCGGACCGAACCCCTAGTTTTCAGCGACATTACATCTCGAGCGCTGTTCGGCCAAGAATTTAATAAAAAAAAAGATGGACAACTTTAGGGAAAATACTTAAATTAAATTAAACTGTATAATTTTTTCCACTTTCCATACTGGAAATCAATAAAATATAAATACGTAATTTTGTTTGTTTATTTTAAAATTATTTTCTTTCGCAAAAACATAGATTTTTCTTAATCAAGTCACTTTTTGAACATAGTAGAAGTACTGAAGAGAGCTTGCTATCTAATTTTTCATGGTTTCTGTACGTACGTATGTATGTATGAATATATCTCGCATAAGTCAAAAACGAGTAGCCTCAGAACTTTGAAATTTTGCATATACGATTGCTATAACATGTACATGTGCCTCTGCCTTTTTCGTTGCAATCGGCTGCACCAAAGATATATATATATATTTGGTATAAAGTATATATATATATATATACCACTGAGCTCAGTGTTTTACTCATACATACGTCCGTACATTGGTAAATTTCGCATTTTTACTTCCTTGCACGAAGTAAAAAAGAAGTATTGTAATCGCAAAAAACTTGGGGTAAGATTTTTCAACGAAAATGTCCATTTTGACCGCTACGGATTGAAATTTAACGATGTTTTTGCGTGACATCTGTATGTAACGACAGAATAAAGAAATCTTTTTCTCCAAAAAAAAATATAATACTGATTTAAAATGGATTATGAAGAGATTTATTCATGACGTCTGTGCGTATGTACTTACGTATGTATGCATGTGTATGTATGTGTCTCACATAACTGAGAAACGAGTAACCAAAAGAATATATATATATATACTTTTGGTAAGGCCGATTACAACCAATATATCCACTCTATTACTCAGGTCAGTGAGCTCAGTTTCTCTATTCTAATATATTTGTACATAGCGGAATTTTTATTTTAAAAATGACTGGATTATGTTGTTCTTATCTTCCGATTAAAGGTTTTATGCCTTTAGTTAACCTGCATGCATTATTTGTAGAATTATCAGCAATTTAATATTTGTCTAACTGCGGCTATGCCTAATTAGTTTTATCATAGCAGCCATGTTTTTTTATATTTGAAACTTAGCAGAATAGTGGGTTTGTTGCCAATGGAGAGAAACTAAGCTTCGCAACAACAAAGATAACGCCCTCTTTTAACGCTGTTAAAAAAATTATAGTGAATTTTAAAGAGTCCATTTATTCTATTGTGGCTTACGCTATCGAGAAAGTAGATTTAATTCAATCCAATAATTATAAATGAAATGAAAAAAATGCGTATAATTTAATATTCCGTACAAGAAATTCATGCGGTGTAAACATCAGATTTTTTAAATATAATGCAAATTTAAATATTTTCAATCCACAAACGTAGATTTAATAATGACAAGATGTTAGCGTTATGCAGTGTCTGGCAATTTTTAATTTGGCTTTTAACCAGAAACTTGTATTTCAACGAAGTTACAATCGATTTCAAAAGCCTTCAGGTGCAGGATTTATGTATAGATATATGGCAAATAAAATACGCATATAAACTATAAACCTTTTTTTATGTCAACATTTACAATGTTTTACATCTTGCATGAAATTTTCAGAATGGTATTCCAGAGCCAATGAATTTTGAAATTATAAAAATAACCCTGAAATCTTATATTCGGAATTAATTTTACTGAAAGTGAAACTTTTTAATGCGCATAATCCCAAAATGATATTAACAATAAAATACAAAGGCATTTAAAAGCATTTTCACAAATGATGCATCAAAATACAAGTTTATTATTCAACATGCACCAAAATAAACATTAGAGTTTCTTAATATAGTTACTACAGTTTACAAAATCTCTCTCTATAATTCGAAAACTGTATTTTTAATTTATAATAGATTAGCAAACTGCACAGATTTTTATTGCAGAAAAACAAGCCATCCAGACGGTATAGTGATTAGGGGGATCCTGTGATGCTGAAGGTTCCGAGTTGAAATCCCAGAGAAGGCATGGATGTAAGTTGTTTGTTCCTTCATCGGAAGTAATGGTGGACGCCTGTTACGTGCCTCCCTAATAAAATAAACACCGCTTCCGGCCTTTGTAAAGGCCTAAAAAGGGTTAGTGCCCACTTTTAGAAAGCACTCAGAAAAACGAAAATTTGATTAATGAATGCGTTATACCAGAAAATGAATTTTACATATCTTTTTCTCTAATCAAATTGCCCATCAGAGAACGAGCGGTAAAGTTGCTGAACACTGATAGTTCGATACGAGGTTCGAATCCCGCGAACGAGCTGACTGCTTGGGCGTTTTAGTGGTTTTCGTCATGCGTAAAGTGTATACGAGGCAGTTTCCATTAGAAAGTCCTCCACGAAGGCATCCGTTTCTCTAAGCAGATAGCCCTCAAATACTTTGCCTTAATCAAATAAACCAAACCAATATCTAATCAAATTTCGTTTTACCGTTTAGAATGAATATAAATCTTTAATTTGTCTACTTATTTGTCTTAATGTCGAGAAACATTAAAAAATGCTTAATAAAAATTGAGCAATTTGGAGTTCATTAAATTTAAACCAACGTGAACTAAGACGTTCTTTTCTTTTAATGATTTCAATTAGTATTACAATTGAATTCAGATTTTTATATCATACATGTTAGCAAATAGCAAAAAGGATTTTATTAAAATAATACTTTAAAATAAAGCAGAAAATCATAACAAATTCTCTCAAATTATTAATAAAATGCGAATTGGGAATTACAAAAGGCATTATTATTTTAATTGAACTATTATAAACTAATCATGTCATCAAACAAATCATGATGAAAATGAAAATGCGTTTACTGCGAAAATTGTTTTAACCACTGTAAAAATGTGCTTATCGCAATTAATTAAGATGCGAAAGAATTTTTTCTCAGATGTAGCAGAAAATTAGGGCAGTTGTTCGTCATGGGAATATTGCTTTTCAGATGAAATAACAAAATTTCTTTTTCTTTTCATGTTTTTCCCTCCATATCCTCACATTTCTATAAAGAAAAAATTGCTATTGTAGCCTAAAGGTTTCCTTTTATTTAAAAAAATAAAAAATAACCTAAGTTTTTTTTTCTTTTCATTTTTCCTACGAAAGATCTTTGCCTTGTTAAACGAAAACAAGAAGGTACATTCTTTAATTTAAACATTCTTCAATATAGTATTCTAGTTCCACAATTAATATTTACTATTTTCAAGTGAGCAATTAAGAGTAATGTGTATCATATCAAAATTAAAAACAAGGAATCAGGCACACTTAAAAAAATAATATTTAATTAAATTTTATTAATTTTGCTTTGTGCTTCGCTCTTGCTCTTAATTTTATGGTAAAAATATTATAGGTTATAATTCAAATTTTTTTTCGATAAAACCTATTAAAAGTATTTTAAAATTCATTTTAGGTTACATTTAAAAGAAAATATTTTAAATGTAATTTAATAAATATTTAATAAATATTATGCTTGTATTTCATTTTAGGTTACATTTAAAAGAAAATATTTTAAATGTAATTTAATAAATATTTAATAAATATTATGCTTGTATTTCATTTTAGGTTACATTTAAAAGAAAATATTTTAAATGTAATTTAATAAATATTTAATAAATATTATGCTTGTATTTCATTTTAGGTTACATTTAAAAGAAAATATTTTAAATGTAATTTAATAAATATTTAATAAATATTATGCTTGTATTTCATTTTATGTTACATTTAAAAGAAAATATTTTAAATGTAATTTTTTGGAGTGTTTATTTTGAAGAAAGGAAATTTCCTCTCCTGTTACAATATATATTAAATTCGCATCACTTGCTTCTTACTTACAATCCATTGCTTATTAAAACAATTATCAGTGTATTGAAAGGAAAGTTTTAAAGAGTAATAAAAAATGTTATATTCGATAATTCTCCGTACATATGACATTATGATAAGTTTTGTTTATTTTTGTATCTCACCTCATTTGAATTTTATGTTAAAATGTGCGCATATATCCTGTATTACTTGTACACTGCACAAAAAAGGGGCAGTTCTATATCTCCCGTTCTACTGGGACGACTGCAAAATTTAACTTGCGTTTTCATCTCTCGAAAGCGCCACTTATGATATATATTATTAGATTCATATATAGCATTGTTCTAACATAGGAATTTTGATAGAAAATTGTACTTTTTCTGAAATAACATGCTATTTTTTAAATATTTCGTTACTACGACTCAAATTATGTCAAAGTGGCAAGTTTCGTAAAATCCCACAAGCAGTTTTTATAAAAATTAGTTCTCAAAATTATAGCTCCTCCATGTTAATTGAACATGCTATATATTTATTAATATCTCTTTTTTTTATTAAACTTATTTCACTCTCTCTTTCACATTTCGAAATTTAGGTTCATTCCAACTAAAATTCGCCCATTTTTTATGATTTATTTTTAAAATTTGTATTTTCCAAAAAAAATTTAACTTATAACCTATAAAAGTTTCTATCATCTTAAAGCAAATGCATTTAGTTTTTTATTCAAAATTTCGTAAGGTAAACGCAAATTTACATATTGGTGCGTTTTGAAATTTGGCATATTCGTTAAAAGTGATAATAATGACAAATTCGGTTTATTCACTTTGTTAAAATTATTTGAAAGTATGAACAATGACTTTTTTTTCCGCTCGTGATATAATGAAAAAAGGAAAGGAAAAAGAGATTGATAATTTATATGAAATTCGCCATTCTTGGCGCAAACTGAAAACGAAAATGTGCCTTGATAAATTTCTAAACTTCTCCGGAGATTTCGTACAAAATTGAAAAAACAAATTACAAAATGTAATATTTAGGCATAATTTGATTCTCAGAATCGAAATATGGATAAAAATTGGCTTGTCATTTCAGAAAAAGTCCGCTTTTGTGTCAAAATTCCTATATTAGAACAATGCTGTATATAAATTTGATATATATCCTAAGTCGCGCTTTTGAGACGTGAAAAACGCTATTCCAATTTCGTCAATAGGTCTAGTAGAACGGGTGATATAATTTTTTTTTCGCAGGGTACATACACAGTCCAGTCACATTAATGTGACCATCTGTCAAAAGCCAGAATAACCACCTTTCGCAGAGCGGACTGCTGCGAGACGTGCAGGAAGAGAGTCACATAGCTCCCTGAAGGTGTTCTCTGGGATGTTGAGCCATGCCGACTCTAATGCCGTGGCCAGCTGCGCTAGATTACGCGGTTGAGGATCCATGGCGCGAACAACTCGATCGAGATGGTCCCACAGATGCTCGATTGGGTTTAAGTCAGGTGAGTTTGCTGGCCAGGGGAGGACGGTAAACTCATCCTGGTGCTCTTCGAACCACGCACGTACACTGGCAGCTGTATGGCACCTCGCATTGTCCTGCTGGAAGATGCCATCATCCTGAGGAAAAACAATGCGCATGTAGGGGTGAACATGGTCCGCAAGGACAGATGCGTACTTGTATTGATCCATTGTGCCTTCCACAATGATCAGTGAACCTAGAGAATGCCAGGAAAACATTCCCCAGACCATAATGCTCCCGCCTCCAGCTTGGACCGTTCCGGCAATGGTTGCAGGGTGGTTCCTTTCAGAGGTTTCACGCCTTATACGCCAACGTCCATCTGTCCGATGGAGCATAAAACGCGATTCATCCGAAAACGCAACCTGTCGCCACTCAGTGGACGTCCAGCTGCTGTACTGGCGTGCAAATTCTAGCCTTCGCCGTCGATGAACAGCAGTCAGCATAGGTGCACGAACCAGGCGTCTGCTTCGGAGGCCCAGACGCAGCAATGTTCGCTGAATAGTACTTTGGGAGACACTTTTGGTAGCCCCTTGGTTCATTTTGGTGGTCAGTTGCTCAACGGTAGCCCGTCTATCTGCCCGAACGCATCTCCGCAACCGTCGTTCGCCTCTGTCATCTATGGCCCGTGGTGCACCACATTTGCCACGTCGCTGATTTTGGACAGTCCCATTTTGCCATGCACGGTACACTTTTACCACGGCGGCACGCGAACAGTTCACAAACTCAGCCGTTTCGGAAATGCTTCCACCCTTGGCCCGAAAGCCAATGATCATGCCCTTTTGGAAGTCGGATAAATCGCTTCGTTTCTGCATTACGCCAACGATTAAAATGTTTTCCGAAGCCCTCACACACCCTTTATATACGCTCAACTTCACTGTGCTGCCACCTGCCTTCTGTGATTGGTTATTTAACTCTGACATGGAAAGTACGTGGTGGTCACATTAATGTGACTGGAATGTGTATTTCACGGAACAAACAATTGCCGCAAAATGTACAAGGATGTGGGGCAGCTTGACAATACACAAAGTTGTGCTTTGCTGAAATACCAGAGAAGTATATACGTTTGAGACAAGAGTGTCTTCCTAGAACTGATTCTCATAAAAATCTTTGCATACTGAAATCCTCACGACTGTTTAGTTAGTGGCTGGAAGACGAAAGTGTTGTGACATTCTCTTTCGATCTCGTCGTGTATTCTCAAGGAAAGTCAGGACAGAACTTAAGCCTAAAGATATCATTTATTGTGCTAAGTCAAATAATGAAATATCACAGTTTTAATACCACATTTAGAAATTATGAAATATTTCGAACATCTTCTCTACTTCGTGGGTTTAAGTCATCACTTTTAAAGTTTAAAAAATGTATTCAGATTTTCTGAGGATAGAACACACCATGAGTTTACAGCTTAACAGTGCTACCATTTATTTTCTCATACACAGGTTCCCATTCTAATAGCAATGATATAATTAAAAATGAAAATACTTTATTTTCGTTTTTTTTCAATGAATGGTAAATCAAATTTCCTTTTGATGATTTAATTTTTGGTGACGTTGAAGCATATGCATAGTTTAAAACGAGGCTGCTTATCAAAGGAGCATACTTGCTGTAACTTAAACATAAATTTCAGTTGGTAATTTTCTTCAGCTTTACAAAGCAAATGAACAGGGTATGTCAACCTATAGTTATGTGGGGGGAAATGTAACGTGAAAGATGCATAGCAGGTGATTAACTTGACTGGTACAAAGTAGGTCAGTTGAGTCTACTTAGCTATTCATTTAAATCGGTAAGTACTTGACTACAAGACTTTAATGAGATACTTCATACAAATGCTATCCAGGGTACTCTGCTATATTCCTACTCCTATTCTATTCTTCAACAGCTATCTTTCATGTCAGGTATCTATGCATCACATAGCCGCATTACGCTGCACAGAATCACGTAAACTGGCCATGTTGATACCCAGAATGACACACACACCGGATAGGTACACTGAGCAAAAAAAAAAGTGGGGACAGTTCTATATTTCCCATTGTACTGGGCCGATTGACGAAATTCAAAATGTGTTTTTCATGTCTCAAAAGCGCGACTTAGGATATGTATTAGATTTATATATAGCATTGTTCTAATAAAGCTATTTTGACACAAAATCGGACTTTTACTGACATGACATGCCAAGTTTTTTCCATATTTCGATTCTGCGACTCAAATTATGCCACACTGCCAAGTTTTGTTAAAATAGCACAAGTAGTTTTTTAAAAAATGAGCTCTCAAATTTTAGCTCCTCAATGTTAATTCGATTTGGTATGTATTTATTAATATCTTTTTTTTTATTACACTTACTTGATTCCTTTCACAGTTCGAAATTTAGGTTCATTCCAAATAAAATTTACCCATTTTCTATGATTTATTTTTAAAATTTGTATTTTTAAATAATTTTTATAAATTTTGGAAAAACATTTTGAATTCTAATCTCTAAAATGTTTACCATCAACTTAAAGCAGATGTATTTCTAAGTATACCTTCAAAAAATTAGAGCTTTTTATTCGAAATTTTCGAAGATATACTTGAATTTATAGGCTGGCGCGTTTTGAAATTTGGCGTATTTTTTTAAAGCAATAATAACATCTAATGTGGTTTAAGCACTTTGCTAAAGTTATTTGAAAGGAACGATGTGACCTTTTTTCCACTCAATGCACAATGTAAAAAGGTAGGAAAGATGTGACTTTTTTTGCGGTCCTGCTCAAAGGAAGGCATAGGAAAATTGGTTGTCATGTATTAAGAAGTTCGCCAAATTTTACAAAATTTAATATCTGGGCATAATTTGAGTCTTAGAATTGAAATATGTAAAAAAAAGTGGCATGTTATTTCAGAAAAAGTCCGATTATATAGCGCGGAATTTTCCGCAGCACGGGAAAATGCAAATTTCCGGATATTTTAAATATTTCCTTTACAGATCAAACGAACGCATTGGTTTGTAATTAATTCGAAATTCTTATCTTTTAATTTATGATAATATTTGAAGACATCAGAAAAGACACATTTCCAGATATTTTTTATTATTTATATAATTTCTAAATTCTAAATTGGTTTACGAATTAAATCACAATATTTAATTTCTCCCAGTTTAGAAAATATTTTTAATTATTTAATTGAATTTATTGAGCGCCTCAATAACATGATTTATGATTGGATTAAATTAGAAAATTTTATTGCATTTAAACAGTTATATTTAACACTAAAAAGATGCAATAGATTTCGCATGTAAATTGCTTTATTCTTATAACTAATTCTGCTTAGTAATAATATTGAGCATAAGAATCTGCGCATTTTTAATTGATTTATATTTTATCATTTTACACTTGAGCAATATAATATTCAGCATATGTTTTAAAAGTAATAATTTTATATTTCTTAATCATTTTCAGAATTACTACGAAAGCTGTATTGTACAGAACAGTTCCTAGTAAAACTCCTTTTTATCTTGTGGGATTTAACACTTTAATCCTTAGTTCTAACTCCTAACCCCACGAACACGTAACAAGCGAATAATCGCTTAAGTGTGCGAACAGAACACGTGAGACTTGAGAAGGGTTTAAAACCCTTTATTACTCAGTATATTTACAATCAGTTCCCACTTCGAACTTTACAAAAAGCCGCCCCTCGGGTTTGAACTTAAATACTAATAATTTGAACTAAAACTAGCTTAACTATAGCTCTTAAAGAATATAGCCGAAGCTATCAGAATCTAACTAGTTGGCCCCTAAGTATTAATTAAATCGGCGAAGCCTAGCAAGGGCCTAAGATATGGCCGAGCTTAATAACAGCTAAGAGAGATGTAGCCAGAAGGCAAACGTGCGCTATTCAGGAAATCAGACTCTCTCTCTCTCTCGAAGTCGGTTAAGTCACGACTTAAATAGTACTCATTCTCATTTGCATTATCTGCGTTTCTGAATTCACATTCTGGCAGAAATTGTAAGCTGAAATTAGAATAAGATAGGAAAGATAAAAAACTTAAAATAACTGTTAATTAACATAAAGGAAACCTTACAATCTTATATACTGTATTTCTACTTATTGTTACATATCAACATACATGCATAGAAATATCCTTAATCAGATCACCAATATCTTAGACCAGTAATTCGCAACTTTCCGTTTTTTTTCCCTTTCCTTTTTTTTTCCTTTTCGTTTCTTTTCTTTTTTTTTTTTTTTTTTTTTTTTTTTTTCTAGTCGCGGCACACTTTTAAGGATTTCAAAATTTGGCGGCACACAAAAAAAGAGATAATTTTCGAAGTTGTTTTTTACCTATAATACACTGTGTAAAATAGTTCATGATAATAATTTTGAATGTAAAATAAAATAATATGTACTGCTAACACAGCAGTACGTTTATTAATGGATTAATTACAATAATAAGAATACTTTTAATGAGGAATTTGAGCTAGCTTGATTTTTTCTTAATAATTTCATTTATAGAAACATCGGTCGTAAAAATGACAATGCTACTCTCATATCGTCTTCTACATTTAACAGTTTCGATCTGTTATTCGTTTCTATCTCGGTTAATACTGAAAATCCGAATTCACACAAATAAGATGTAGAAAATTGTAGTAATATTTTTTTGGCCATCAGGGGATAATCACATCTAATGTTAATCTAAAATGAATTCTTCCGAATATTTTAAAATTAAATTGCGATTATTAGAAAGCAAAATTAGTTCTTCTTCTTCATTCAAAGTTAACTCATATACAGAAGTATTTGTTAACACAAATGGAGTGCGAACCAATCAAATCGAATGTTTTTATATCAAAATTCGGCAAATAATTAATAATTCTCTTCTCTAATGCTGTCAAATGGTCAAAAACAATTTTATGAATAATTTTATTAAAAACTTTCGAGAGTGACTCAAACGTTTCCAAATTGCCTTCCTGAGCTTTATTCTTCCGTAAAGTTATTTGATTTTGATATCCCACCGGTTTATGCTGAGTTTAATACATTTTCTTTGATACCTTTGCATACTTGAATTTATGTTATTAAAAATAACAAAAATATCTGACAAGTAAGCTAGTCTCCCATCTGCACCAATCAGATCTTCTCAATTTAAGTTATGTACTTAACAAGCACGAAAATGCTCCAAAATGCGCTCTCCTCTAGAGCACCAAACTCGGCTTAGGTAAAACAACTGGCGCGCTTATTAATGTCTTAAAAACCGAATTTCGCCAATTCTCATGTGTACTGTATACTAGAATTAAACTCATTATAATTTTTACTATATACATTTCTAAAATTTGGCGACACACTTTAAGAATTTGGTGGCACAATGATTGAGAATCACTGGCTTAGACGAATCTGGTCTTCTACAGAGGTGGTCGCCTTTAGAAAAAAGAGTGTTGGTGGCGTTCGATATCATTATTTCATTCTTTTAGAAATACTTGTCATTTAATTTTCAGAGATACCTATTCGACAGAAGTGGTTCCCCAAAAACATTTGTTATAACTATAAAAAAACACAATATTTGAAGACTAAACAAGTAAATATCATCTCAGTTTAGCAAATTCTTCAGAGACTCAAAGTAAAGCATCCGTTACCATTCAGAACGAAACCACATTAGGCTTTATCTCTTCAAATAAAATATCAACTAATGTTGTTAATCAAAGGAAAATAAAAAAAAACACACGGAAAAATGCGATAGCATAAAGCTGATGGAAAAGAATGAAGCTTTTATTGATCGAGTTCAGGCAAGATCTTTATTGCCTCACACAACCGGATGCTTGAAGAGATGGAAACATCTGTGAACACTAACACTAATCATCCAGCGAAGAAAATGTCAAAAAATAACGAAGCCAATAAGCTTTCACAAGAGCTCACTTATGATTTAGGAGTATGTACTTTCTTTGTTGGGCTGCTGGTCAATACTTACACTATTCACTTCTTAGGATTTTGGAAAAGCGTAGCTGCAAAGAAATGGAATCGTGAATCATTTTCCTCAGTTAATGCGTAAGAATGCTGGGAACATTTTGTGTCCACGGGCATGAAAGAAATCTGGCATGCGTAATTCATAAGGCCAAGATGGATTCAATAATTTTTCTTCAAACTTGAGCTATATTGTAAAGTTATCCGACTTTTCTTCGAATGGAGTGCAGTTTGTTAGAGTAGATGATATTGGATATTTTTTTTCATTTTTGTTTCACATATCAAACACAATATAAAAACGTTATATGTTGCAGGGCAGTATAGTATGTACATATATATAGATAGATAGATAGATAGATAGATATAGATATACTATACTGCTATACATAATATACTGCCATGCAGTATATAACGTTTAATATATATATATATATATATATATGTATATATAATATAGCTGTTAAGTAGGACATTAGGAATTGGGGAATGAGATTGCTTTGAGAATAAAGTGCATTTCCTCCCGGATCTGAAAAAGGCATCTTTCATTATCAAGTTCAATCTACTAACAGCTGTTCAAATTTGGATATTTCCTTTTAAAATCTTCCTTAAAATTCTTCCTATATTTCTCTCTTGTACTCTGGGTAAGCGTACATTCATCAACGAAGTGTGTGGCGTCCCCAAACGTATTATGTATTAAGCATTTATCATTATTCTGTAGATGGAACCGATTAAAATAAGCCGGGAAACGCCCATATTAGTCAGTATGTGATTTAAATCAACATTATTTATAATATTCATCTTCGTGTTTATCTTTATATTTTTCATTAGCTCTTTTTTCTTATTAGACGACTCTCAGCAAAAATTTCATTGTGTATAAATCCAGTTTTCCGTTTCAGCAATGGTCTTATTTCTTGGATATCAAAATTACCGCTCCCATCCCCAAGTGGCCGCCATTTTAGCAAGGATGTCTGCCTTTTTATTTCCGACAATTTCACTGTGTGCTTTTACCCAATATGGTTTCTTTCGCAACAATTTAAAATTATGTTGCGACTTAGGATATGTACTGTATTGTTACGAAATGTCCAGCTGTTGTAAGACAACTTCCTCGCAAAACAGGTTTAGAGTTGCCAGAAAATGTCAAGTGAAGATAGGGTTGCCACATTTGGCGAGAAATCGCCCATTTGGCGATATTTGGCGTCAAAATTGGCGATATGGTATAGACGCATGGAGAACCTTCTGGAACAACTTCTTACTGGTTTAACCCAGAACGTTCTCGAACACAAGCCAAAAGCTATATTGGCAACGCTGCTGGTTTGCCGAGCAGGTAAGTCAGTGTCTAGTCTACCGAGTTGAGTATGTTGTTGTACCGAGTTGCACCGAGTTGACTATGTTAGCGTCTCCTCTAGCGAGTTGTTAGTCAGTCACTGAGCGAGCGTCTCGTAGTCTAGTGCCGAGCTGATGGTCGAGTGCATCGCGAGTTGTGGCGCGGAGAGTCTTGAGAGCACGTAGAGTTTCGAGAATGACTGAGCAGAGTGGGACACTGTACTGCCGTGCTTTGCCGTGAAGTTTTCTCCACCATTATAGCCTAATATCCTGAAGGCTCTATCGCTAATTGTCTCAGCCTGCTTACAGTAGTTCTTCGACGACTGCGAACGTGATTTTTAAGCTATCTTGAATAATACTGGCCAATAAATTGTGTTTCAATACTCCATCAAGTGCTGTCGTTTTTATTTACTCCAAATCCACGAACCCTTAACGTACGAAGAAGAAAAGAGAAAAACATAACAGTACTCATATATAGCAGTTGTTGTAATTTTTTACAAAGTCGGACTTTTTCTGAAATGATACATAAATCGCACGAGTAGATTTTAAAAAATTAGCTTTCAAAATTTTAGTTCTTCTATGTTAATTGAATTTGGTATATATTTATTAATACCTCTTTTTTGTATAAAACGTTTTTATTCTTCCTTTCACATTTCGAAATTTAGGTTCATTCCAAATAAAATTCACCCATTTTTTATGATTTATTTTTTAAATTAGTAGTTTTAATTTTTAAATTAGTATTTTTAAATAATTTTTTAAATTTTTCGAAAAACATTTTGAATGATTACCTATAAAGCGTTTACCATAATCTTAAAGTGGATATATTTCTAAGTATACCTACAAAAAATGGAGATTTTTTTTATTCCAAATTTCCTAATATATACGTGAACTTACATACTGGCGGTTTTGAAATTTCGTATATTTGTTATAAGCGATAATAACGTCAAATGTAGTTTACGCACTTTGTTAAAATTATTTGCAACAAAGAACGATAACTTTTTTTCCGCTCGTGTACAATGCAATAAAGGAAAGGAAAATAGGTTGCCATAAATTATGAAGTTCGCCAAGTGAATTATTTTTGGTGGAAACTGAAAAAAAAATGAGGCCAGATAAATTTTTGAATTTTTTTGGTAAATGTCGCACCGCATTTTAAAACATTTACTATTCAGGCATCATTTGAGTCGTAGAATCGAAATTTGGGAAAAAATATGGTATATTATTTCAGAAAAAGTAGGGTTTTGTGTCAAAATACCTATGTTACATCAATACTACATATAAATCTAATGTATATCCCAAGTTGCATTTTCGAGACATGAAAAATGCAATTTGAATCTCGTCAATCTGCCCAGAAGAACGGGAGATGCAAAACCTTTTTTTTTCGCAGTGTACTATAGTTTGTAGTTTAAGAAACTCTGATATATTATAGATTTAGGCAGAGTAGATGAGTCGAAGAACCAGCACTCACGTTTGTCAATATGGTAGCTTTCTTCAAGGCGACAAAATGAGCCAAAACTGCGTCATTAACACCTGGTTAAGTAACAGTATGAAGCGTTTTGAGGCAAAACTCTTAATCCACCCTGACACATAGATAATACAGGGTGTTTATAAAGTCCCGGACCCATTTTGATGTTTAATAACTCATAAAATAATAAAGATAGATTAAAATTAATAACATAAATGGTTAGAGAGACTCAAAATGTTTCATGACCCTTGTCAATGAACTTACACGTGTGCGCCCATTTCGTCGCTCGTAGAATATCAAGTCGATATTCAATTTCACGCCAGGTACCGGCAAGCATGTCGGCATCCACAGAGGCTATTGCGGTTGTAATGCTGGCTTTTAGGTCATCCATGTTCGACACTCTCCTCCTCTAACCGTTGTCCTTTACAAATCCCCATAGGAAAAATTACAGCGGCTTTATATCAGGTGATTTGATGGCCAAGGAATTGGACTTCCTCGCCCAATCCATCTTCCTGTAAAATGGTCATTCAAAGAACTACGAACGATGGTACCTCAATGAGGTGGTGCACCATCTTGTTGCAAAAAGACATGTGGCTGAAGCTCTTCTAGTTGTGGAAATACGAAGTTTTCCAACATGCCTAAGTATACGACTGATGAGACCGTCTTTTCTGTAAAAAAGAAAGGCCCAATGACTCGGTCGTGCATTAGTCCACACCACACATTAACCTTTGGGGAATCCCTTTGTGCCTCATGGTATTCATGGAGGTTTTCAGATCCCCATGAATAAAGAAAAGAGAGAAAAATGCAATTAATAAGCAGACAATATTTAGAAAAGTACAGATATTTAGACTGGAAAATGAAGTTATCTGAAATTAACCACACGCGCAGACGATATTTACAAAAGTAAAGATATTCAAACTAGAAAAGGAAAATATATAAGTTATTCCATAAATAAATGCGATAAGTTTGTTTATATCTTCATTATTTAATGAAATATGTAACATCAAAATGGGGCCGGGTCTTTATAGACACCCTGTATGATAAGATAGAAATATACTAGCTAAAGACAGCAAATAAGAGAGAAAAGAATTCTTCAGAAAAACTGTACCCTCTTTCGGAATTCAGCAAAGGATTTTCGAAACCGTCTTAGTATGCTACCATCGTATTCCAAAACCCTTTCTTTCTTTACTATATAAAATAGTAGGGAAGAATAAAAACTTTTGCTTCTCAATATAAATATTAAACTTTATTCTTCTTCGCTATACTATATGATTTCATATTTTCCAGTTATAAAATTCACATAACGTAACATCGGTCAGAAAAGTCTTGTACTTATACTTTCTTTTACTAAGCTACTCACATAAATATAATACCTTTTAGTATTTCCAAAGTTAACGTGAGAAAGCCCTCCCTAGTGTAATACAGTAATAACACCTACTGTGGCAAAAGATGATAAATCCTCGATTTTGTAGAATACCTAGGCATAACTGTGATGGTTCTGAGATTGTATAAAATGTTTATGCATTCCATATAAAAAATAACTATTTGCAATACATCTGTTTTAAGCAGTATCGAGAGCATGTATTGCTTTTGTTGGTAACTTAGTGTAAGCTTTAATTCTGCGCGATAAAAATCTCCTTTCCACCTAGCGTGTATATACAGAAATTTGTTTCTCTTAAGGTAGACTTTTCTTAGTGAAAAAAATGTAACTTTATATCACGTAATACAGAGCACAGTGCCCAGCTATACTAATCTAGAAATATCATGTTGTTGCTAAAACAATACTCCTTCCTTGCACGAAGATAAAAGGAAGTGCTGCAATCGCGAAAAATTTCGGATATCATATTTCAACGAAAATATCCATTTTGACCGCTATTGAATGCAATTTAAAGATATTTTTGTATGACATCTGGACGCAAAGGCAGAATAAAGCATTCATTTTCCCCAAACGCATTATAAAGCTGATTTAAAATGGATTCAGAAGAGATTTCTTTTGTGACGTCTGTACGTACGTATGTATGCATACATCTTTCATACCTCAATAACGAGTAGCCTATTTGGTTGGAATCGGCCACACCAAAAGTATATAAATATATAAATATATATCTATGTATATATCCACTCTGTTACTCGGCTCAGTGAGCTCAGTTTCTTTATTCTTATATATAGGTAAATTGTGCATTTTTTTCTTTATAAAGGATTGAATTATGTTGTTCTTATCTTCCAGTTGAGGTTTTAATGCCTTTTTTAACCGGCATGTTATAATTGTGGAATTATCAGCTATTTCAAAGTTGTTTAAGTCAGGTATGCCTAATTTTTTACCATAGCTACCATATTTGTTTACATTTGAAACTTAGCAGACTAGTGGACTTGTTGCCTATGTAGAGAAATTAAGCTTCACAACAACAAAGATAACGTCTTCTTTTATTATTGCGAATTAAATTATGCTTAATTCATTCTGGAATTATCATTTAAGTTATTACATTATCCCATATATTGACTCAGCATAGCGTCCACAGCAAATTAAGTCAGTTTCTGCGCCTTCAATGTCTTTATCTCGAGTGGGACCAAAAGTAAACTTTCAGTTTTGTGCACCGAAAAATCTGCCTTCTTGCCCGCTGGCCGAATTGCTTACTTTTTCCTAGAAACTGCAATTTTAATAGTAAAAACATTTTCTTAATTGTTTTAACTGTATTTAGTGTTTTATTTTTCTATAGCTTTAAATTTTTAATGAAGATAATTTGTGTTTTTATGTATTTTTGTCTTGTCGGGAAGTGAGACCTGAATTAATTCAATTAGAAATATATATGTAGTTAAATTCGAGGAAATAAGTCTAAATGAAAGGCAGGAATAAATGCATTAAATTTAACATTCCACACGTGGAGGTCATGTGATGTATACATCAGATTTCGTAAAGTTAGCCTTGCCATAGAAATCTAACTGACCAGAACTCAACCTTATCTGTGAAGACATGTGACACGCTATAAAATCGGAAACTACATAACTACAAATGCAACAAAATTAAGAATCACTCTGCTGAAAATACAATGTTAATTGTCTATCGATTATTATCCTTTATTTCTGAATCAATTTCCATTAAATCTTACACTATCTTGAAGATATTGCTAAGTATTCGGAAGGTGTGTTAGTTTTCAATGTCGTTTCAGTATGTAATTCTGATTAAAGTATATTTTCGGTTTGCCGATTCCCTAATGAAATTATAAATTAGAAGATAATTAAATTCGTCGATATTTAAAAAAATATTTTTATGCATATAATTCATTCATTCATTCAAATATATTAGAAGTAATCTTTAATGAATAAGAAAATTTCCCTCTAATACGATAATTAACTAATAATCTGATGAAATATTATTTTATTACTTTATTTCATTCTTTAATACACGTGCCTCAATACCATGCGGTTTTTATGTCTCGAAAGCGCGACTTAGAATATGCATTATATTTACATATAACGTTGTTCTAATATATATATTTTGACACAAACCCGGACTTTTTTCCAAAATGACATGCCAATGGGTTTCCATATTTCGATTCTACGACTCAAATTATTCACAAACGGCAAACGTTTCTAAAAATCGAACGAGTAGTTCTTAAAAAATTAGCTCTCAAAATTTTAGCTCCTCAATGTAAATTCAGTTTGTTAATATTTCATATTTTATTAAACGTATTTGACTCTTCCTTTCCCATTTCGAAACTGAGGTTCATTCCAAATACAAATCGCCCATTTTTTATGATTTATTTTTAAAATTTGTATTTTTAAATAATTTTTATAAATTTTCAGAAAAAATTTTGAATTATAACCTATAAAAGTTTTAACATCGTCATAAGGTATGTGTATTCCTAAGCACACCTGTAAAAAAATTATAATTTTTAATTCAAAATTTTCTAAGATATACATGAATTTACATATTGACGAGTTTTTAAATTGCTATATTTGCTAAGCGATAATAACGCCAAATGTGGTTTACTCGCTTTGTTAACATTATTTGAAAGTATGAACGATGACTTTTTCCGTTCGTCTCCAGTGAAAAAAAGGAAAAGAAAATAGGTTGCTATAATGTAAGAAGTTCGCCAAGTGAATTATTCTTGGCGCAAACTGAAAACAATGCGCCAAGATAAATGTTTGAACTTCTTCGTAAATGTCGCACCAAATTTTACAAAATTAAATATTTAAGCATAATTTGAGTCGTAGAATCGAAATATGGAATTACATTATTTCAGAAAATCAGTTATGTTATTTCAGAAAAATGTTCAATTCAGAGTTATTTAAGAAACATTCAGTTATATTATTTGAGAAAAAGTCCGATTTTGTGTCAATATACCCATGTTAGAACAATGCTAGCTATCAATCTAATATATATCCTTTCGAGACATGAAAAACGCAATTTGAATTTTTCAATCGGCCCAGTAGAACAGGAAATATTGAACGGACCCTTTTTTTCTCGTAGTATAAATTAAGAAGTTCGCCAAGTGAATTATTCTTGGCGCAAACTGAAAACATTATGAAAATAAATTAAGAATCAGTTTTATGGAATATATTACACCTTAGTATTATGTCCCAAAGTAAAATTCCTTTTCGTGTAATATCTAAGACAGTAAAATAAATTTTAAGCAGCAAGTATTAACAGAAGGAGCAGAAACCCTAAAGCACTGTGGTCAACATGAAAAGCATTTCTGCCTTAATGAAATACATTTTTATAAATTCTTCTAAAAATATCTCGGTTTATTTATCTCATATTTTTATTTTCCACAGAAAGGAACGGTTTTGTTTTTTAAACCAAATGCAAAGCATGGCTTTTATTTTCTAAGCATAATTTATCTCATTAGTTTCATAGCATCAAACTTTACTGATAAGACAAAGTTCCCTGGGCGGAAGTTGCTTTATAAATTTTAATCGTAAAGATAACACGAAGTTATTTGTGATAATAGTGTATTATCTCTCTACCCAGAGAAAAAAAAGTAGCAGCGAAAGAAAAAATGAGTAGCGTCTGTCGTAAGAATAATCACTACAGGTGGATTTTGCTTTAAAGAAAGGGAAAAAAATCTTCTCTTTTTTTCTCCGTACACTACACATTGTGTAAAAAATACATTCATAGAATTATTTATGAAGTAAATTTTAAACATATTTCCCAATGATAATATTTTTTATTTATAGGCATTATTAATTAAGTCATTTAAGTCTGCTTTTGTGTTTGTTTCAAAACCTATCATAATTAAATTGTATTGTCATTAATGTATTTTTATATTTTAATTAACTGCAAAGCAGATAAGAGTACAATAAATTCAATTATAAATAAAATAAGCTAAATAATTATGAAAAAAGGCAAACTACACTAATTATTTGAAAGAATAAATTTCTTTCTGATAAATTAATCTTTCAATATTTAAATAAAATAATTAAGTGTAAATAATTTCTGTCATGGTCGTTTCTTTTATATATCCTTATAAAAGAAACCGACACTTACTGTAATTTGATGCTGTGTAATATGATAGTATTTCAGTTTATGATTATTATGTTTAAGGAAACGCTGACGCATCATCTGTGTTATACTTCAGAATAATTTAAATTAGTTTATTCTTTTAAAGATCTATCAGTCTATTATGTTTACTTTTTTAATCTAAAACAGTGAAATTAAAATCTAAAGATACGCATTTCTTTTTTATTCTTTAAAAGTAAATTTGTTTTTGATAAAAATTTTAATGAAAATGGAATAAGGAAAATACTAACGTGTTTTAATTACCATGATGAACAAAGAAAATGTTCTATTCGTCCTTGAATTATTCTTTTCAATACTCGGTGCGTATTCTTTCTCAATGATGTAAAGATTTAGATTTTCTTAACAATTTTTGGTTAAAAGGGGCAATTTGCCCAGAAGAATTATTAATTTTATTTTGGCATTTTGAATGGATTCACTAAAAGCGTTGTTTCACTTTTCAAACTGTTGCCATCAAATATTATCGCCCTGTATTATATTTAAAGAAATTAAATAATGAGGAATCTGCATAAATGTATATATGTTTTTCTCACTGTGATAAAACAAGGGTATGGGCATCTGGAAGCCCATATTTAAAAATTGGAATTTGTTTTATTATCGACTTCATATTTTGTAAACCTTTAACGAATTTTTGATTAAGAAACTCAACAATTTCAAAGCGAGCAATGGCAACGTTGCACAGAAAAAAAACTTTTTTTATCTTTAGCGCGCGAGACTGTGTATCGGAAGTTCTAAAGATATGCTCATTTTAAAATTATTTTGCGATATTGCTCTTGAACTGAATTTTATGGCTTAAGTGATAATTAATAAATAAAGGTAACAAACACATAAAATGTTTTAAAAACGCTTCTTTGGACGTAATTTAAAATCTGAAACCTTTCAAATTTTTGTTTTTCGTTTTTATTTCTTAAATATTTTTTTTTACCTGTAGTACTAATATTAACAACCTTTGTAGAGAAAGGGGAAATCGTTTCCATCATGTCGCAACTGTTAGTGAGCAGCTTGTTTTTTGTGTCGAAATATAAAATGAAATAAAATGTGTCTTATGTTATTTAATTTAGTTCAAATCGTTCATATACTTTTCGAATTATAAGAGCAGTCTTCGGAAAAATTTCTCATGATTTTAAAGGTTGCAATGCCACGAATAAATCAGCAAAACAGAATGAAACTTTGGGAGAAACACAAAAGAAAGTGAAAAACGAGAAGTAATGATGAAGTATTTTCATGATTACATTATTCGACCCACTGGAATTCATGATAATTAATCATTATCGTTAAAAACCTTTCATTTTTACTAACTTATTAATTGAAAAGAAATTTTAAAATTTTAACAAAATTAAATTGATGTCATTTGTTGTTGTATTTAATATGAAATACAATTGAACTCGCTTAAAGCGAGGGTGAAGGGACTGAGATATTTGCTCGTTTTAACCGAGAGATCTTAGTAAAAAACGGATTCGTAAAAAACATCATAAAAATTCATACATACTTAATATATTGTAAATAATTTATTTATTTCTTATTTCTGTACAATACAAAAGAAGTTGGTTAATTTGCTTTGAACTGCTTTATTGTCTCTTTCTTGTGCTACTGTTCTTCGGAAAAAACTCAAAAAGCATCATCATCTGCCCCCTGGATTCCAAAAAAATTGAAGTTTTTCTGCGCGCTCAAGAGCCATTGAG
>KK116626.1:246218-279654 GCA_000611955.2 Stegodyphus mimosarum
TTACCGCTTTTATATTTTTCATCTACTTGAATTTCAGCTACAAATATCCTCTGGTGTAGGTGTCTTGGAGGTGATAGCATTGGCGTCAACAGATAATAATTTTCAAATTCTTCTCTACTCATTTCCAAACTTTCCAAGACGTCTACTTTTTTTTTCTTCCTCAGTAATTTACCTATCTTAAGAAATGTTCAATGCAGCCTTACAGAAGTATGTATGTTGATGTATCGTTCCCATGTATTGTTCATTACACGTATCACTTGGAGTACGTTTACATTAGAATTTGAGGTTGTTCCTATTTTTCTCTTCTATAGATAAGTAACAAAATCATCAAGTGCTTACAAAAGTTTCATTTAAAACTTCTGATAATCTCTTGATCCACAGGCTGGATAACGCTTGTAGAATTCGGCGGTAAAAATTCAATCTTGGTCACTCCCCGAGATTAAAAACATATGATATCGCTTCCTTGTACGGAATATTAAATTATATGCATTTTTTTCTGTCTTTCATTTAAACTTATTTTGTTGAATTCCATTTGAAATATATTTCTCATTCAATTATTTCAGTTCTCAATTCGCGGCAAGTCAAAAATACATAATAACTCAAAATATTTATACCAAAAATTGAAAGATATAGAAAAATATAAAACACCAAATATGGTTAAAACATATTAAATTTCTTTTACAATTAAAATTACAGTTTCTACGCGAAAACAAACAATTCAGTCGGCGGGCAAGAAGGCAGATTTTTCGGTGCACAAAATTGAAAGTTTACTTTTGGTCTTACTCAGCAGAAAGCCACTGAAGGCGTGGAAACTGACTTAATTTGTTATGGTCGCTATGCTGAGTCAATATATGGGATTATTTAATAACTCAAATGATAATCCCAGACTTGTTTAAGCATAATTTAACTCGCAATAATAAAAGAAGATTTTATTTGGCTGTTTCAAAGCTTAGTTTTTCTAGTTTCGCAACAAATCCACTAGTCTGCTAAGTTTCAAATGTAAACAAATGAGACTGCTATGGCCTAAAATTAGGCCTAACAATTAGGCCTAACCTCAGTTAAACAACTTTTAAATAGTTGATAATTTTACAACTATAACATGCGGGTTAAAAAGGCATAAAAACCTCAATCGGAAGATAAGAACAACATAATTGAATAATTTTTAAAGCAAAAAATGCACAATTTACCAACATATAAGAATAAAGAAACTGAGCTCACTGAGCCGAGTAACAGACTGGATATATAAATATATATATGAAATAATAAAAAAAAGTCTGTAGTAAATGACGAGCAGGAATTTTAACGTCGTAGAAGTTTTGATCTATAACGAATAGAAAATTAGAGGCGAAGGCATATTAAATCTTCATTTTTTATTTCAGCTTGTTGTGGCCACAATCAACTTGGCACATGAAATGTGCCTATTCCAAAATAGCTCACATTTTAGATTAATTTTCAATAAGAAAGAAGAAAGTAGCAGACAACAGTCCAACTAGACCGAAGCGTAAAGAGCAAGTGCGTTACGTTCAGAGTGAAATCCCAATTCAGACTGAGTTAGTTTTGGTTTACAATGCATTTTGATTGGATAGTTAATACTTCTGTAAAATTATCATTGGTTACTTGACTTTTAGTTCCATTTACATCATCAGAATTATGTAAGTGCCATATGACATGGATCAATCTAGAAATGACGCAGTGCGTAGAGAGGTTATTATTTTTAGAATTGAGAAGGGAAATTTACGTTGTTAATTTAATCTTAGACATATTCTTTATTTTTCTTACACACATATATATATATATATATCCACTCTGTATGGCCGATTGCAACCAAAAAGGGTACTCGTTTCTGAGTTATGCGAGATATATGCATACGTACATACGTACGTACGTACGTACAGAAGCCACGAAAGAAATCTCTTCTGAATCCATTTTAAATCAGTTTTATAATGCGTTTGGGCACAATGAGTTCTTTATTCTGTCTTTACGTACAGATGTCACGCAAAAACATCTTTAAATTGCATTCAATAGCGGTCAAAATGGATATTTTCTTTTAAATGTGATATGGTGAGGCCTTTGCAACAAAAATAGGAGGTAGACATCTACATGTTGTAGCAGTCCTATATACAAAATTTTAACGTCCTGAGGCTACTCGTTTGTGAGTTATGCGAGAGACATACATACGTACGCACAGACACCATGAAAAAATCTCTTTTGAATCCATTTTACAACAGTTTTATAATTCATTAAAAGAAATAGACGTACTTTACTCTGCCTTACGTACAGATGCCACGCAAAAAAATAGTTAAATTTCATTCGATAGCGGTCCAAACGGGTATTTTCATTGAAATTTGGTAGCCGGAATTTTTCGTGATTACAATACTTCCTTTATTTCTTACAAGAAAGTAAAAAAGATCGCCGTCACGTATGCGGAGAACTTCGGAATGTTAAAGAAATTTTTCCAAGAAAGGATTAGTTAAACTGGACACTTGGAAGTTAATATAAATTTAATGAACCATAAATCTATTGCTTGCTATAAACGGGTTTGCTACTTAAAAGCGAGATACACTCCCATAGGTTTAATATTGTGCCAACCATGTATTTTCGAATTTCTCATTAAATACAGGTTCTCGTCAAATAAGGGTTCGTTATAAGGGAGTTGCATTATCTTATGCTTATCCAATTTTGGTTCCGTTCTCTATGTAATAGTTTTTTATTTAACCATATCTGTCTCGTATACTCGTATACAATGCTGCAGAATTATCAGTATATTCTTATGTTGTTCGTTTAATATGTGAAAGATGTATATGTTTTACATTCAAATAGTTAAGTTGATAGTTAAATTTCAATTTTTAGACGAAAATGTTGGAAATACTATATTGACTATCGATAAAGTAAGTAGCAGCTGCCTGTAACATTTCTTGGCCTTGAGGCTTTTAGAGTTGGTATTGAAATAGCTCTTTTTAGTTTGGCTTAACTTACAAGTTCAAGTAATTTTACTTTGAAGATGAATTCCTTTAATTTTTCGTAGAATTACTGTCAGAGAAAATCACATTTAGGTACTAAGAATATCCTGTTATTTTAAACCACATAAGCAATTTTTTTAAACTAAACTTAACGCAAAATCAGATACCTTTTAATAACACTTATCAAATTGAAAACGTGACTGAAATTCTGTAATTAGTTTTCATGAAAATACTAGTGGCATGGTTTTGATCTGTAAAATACTGTTGCCTAAAATGTAATTTCAGGGAAAAACGCAACCTTTAATTGAAGCCATTTTTAATCTTTGGCAATCTAAGTTTTCTTTTCTCCTGATTTTAAATTTTACACTGTTTTTCTTCCCTTTAAATTACATGTTTCATATTTTAAAGTTTTAAAATTTAATGAGGTTTAGAAAATGCGTCTCCAAATAAAAGTTATTGTAGAAAAATCAGTTCAACCAGCAGAAATGAAAGGTAAGCTCCCTTTAGACTTTGGTCAGTGAATAAATTTTGGAAGCCTGCCAAATTTTGTGAAAAATTGCTCTTATATATGGGTCGAAGTGAAAGAGCGTATAATTTTTTGGTAGATGATTGATGAAACTTTGAAATCTATTCGAAGCAAATTTGTTAAGTTTGTATTTCGTGAAATATTTTCTAGAACTGAAAATACATGTTTCATTTTTCTGCTAAAATTCGCTCTATATTTCATTCTGACAACTACATTTAAAGACCTGTAAATAAATATACAAACATTTACAAATACTAATATTTCATATTAAATAGTTAACTGAATTATTTGAAACTAGTGTGTATTAAGAATACACACTTCTTCTGTAAAGTTCTTTTGGAGTTCTCAGAGATGATGAAAACTATTTGTTTTATGAACCAAATCAATTGAAATTCACCAAATATAAATAAATAACTGGTATAAAGTTTCTTCTTAGGGAAAATAAATTTCATGTAGAATTTTTTGCGCTTAAATATGTAATTATATATTATCCTGTCTGTTGATGAACATACAGGCGTTTTTAAGCATGCATGGATAATTACAAATTGCCTACAATCACATAAAATATGTTGTTTTTACCTCTTTGTAAGAAGTAAAGGAAGTATTGTAATCGCGAAAAATTTCGGGTATAATATTTCAACGAAATTACTCGTTTTCACTGCTCTCGAATCCATTTGAATGATGTTTTTATGTAACATCTGTATCTACAGACAGATTAAAGGACTCTTTCATCCCAAAACGGATTGTAAGAAAGATTCAGAAGAGAGATTCTCGTTTCGTTTACGTAAGTGTGTATATATCTCGCATAATTCAAAAACGAGTATGAAATTTGTATCTGGAACTGCTGTAACATATAGTTTGGCACCTCCTTTTTGGCAGCAATCGGCTGCACCAAACGTATATATGCATATATGTATACTCACTCTTTTACCCGGCGGCTGAGTGAGCTCAGTTTTTTTATTCTCCTATGTTGATAAATTGTGGATTTTTTGCTTTAAGCGTGATTGAAGTATGTTGTCCTGATATTCCGTTCAGACTTCTACGTCTTTAGTTAATTTGCATGCAATAATTGTAGAATTATCAACAATTTAAAAGCTGTTTAAGTTTTGACCGCGATTTCAATTCTAATGAGGCCGCCATTTCTTTATATTTGAAAGTTTGGATGACATTTCGACGGATGTAAATAACAATTCTAAAAATAACTTTTGGATTTTATCACCAACATATTTTTAAAGACTTATGAAGCATAGAATTTTAGTTGTTAATTATTATACTGTTTTAATTACAATATGTAAGTTTATTATAATATTACTCGTGCTTTGAAGACTGTAATGTCTGTTCAATGCACTGTACTTGCAAAAATTGAGAACACCTATGCTAAAGATTTCTTCACATACCACCATGTGTTAAATACACTTTTTCCTAAATGGAGTCTAGTTATCTTTTTATTATTTTGTCTACGTTTACACCTGTACAGATATTTGTGAGCCGGCGAAAAATATTTCAGACAAAAGTAGTGGAAAAATCAGGTTTATGAATCTTGGAATACTACTAATAACACAAATGGGTTTCAAAATTAAAGATTAAAAAAAAGGATAAACTGATTATATATTGAGAACATATTTTAATATGCATCGAAAGTAGAATAACAAGTTAAGGGAATTCACAAGAATTATATTTCATTAACTCTGTGGTTTGTACCTCAGTCAATTTCACATAAATATCAAAACTGTTACTACTTAATGTTGTTACAATTTTTAACAAATATGATTTTCATACCTAATTGAAATGCTATTGATTTCTCCTTTGACTGTGATGTTTCTTTAAGTTAACAGAAAACTCTTCGCGTCAGATTTATACTGTATCCTAATTAGGTAAACGTGAAAGAAATATTTTGAATTTTTCACAAATTTAACTTGTACGAAGTGAAAACGAAGCATTGTAATCGCGAAAAATTTCGGGTTCCATATTTCAAAGAAAATATCCATTTTGACAGCTATCGAATACAATTTAACGATGTTTTTGTGTGACATCCGTACGTAAGGACAGAATAAAGGACTCTTCTCCTCCAAATAATTATAAAACTGATATAAAATGGATTCTGAAAAGATTTCTTCGTAGCGTCTGTGCGTACATATGTACGTACGTATGTATGTATGCATGTATCTCGCATAACTCAAAAACGAGTAGCCTCAGAACGTTGACATTTTGTACATAGAGCTGCTATAACATGTAGATGTGCACCTTGCATTTTGGTTGGAATCGGCCGCACCAAAAGTATATAAATATATGTATAAATATATCCACTCTGTTACTCGGCTCAGGGAGCTCAGTTT
Organism: Stegodyphus mimosarum; assembly: GCA_000611955.2. NCBI lineage: Eukaryota > Metazoa > Arthropoda > Arachnida > Araneae > Eresidae > Stegodyphus > Stegodyphus mimosarum. The sequence goes on from KK116626.1 coordinate 252,041, forward strand.
CTTTATACTTGTAAGTATAAATTGTGCAATTTTTGCTTTACAAATGATTGAATTATGTTGTTTTTTTTTTTTTTTGTTAAGATTGTTATACCCTTAATTAACCTGCATGGAATAATTGTGGAATTACCAACATTTTAAAAGATTTTTAAGTGCGGCTAAGCCTAATTTTTGGTTATGATAGCGACCACATGTTTACATTTGAAACTTAGCAGAATAGTAGATTTGTTGCCAATCTAGAGAAACTAAGCTTCGCAACAACAAAGTAACGTCATCTTTTATTACTACGATTAAATTATGCTTGATGCATTCTGGAATTATCATTTAAGTTATTAGCTGGTTTTTGCGTACAAATTGTAATTTTAATCGTAAAAATGTTTTTTTAATTGTTTTAACTGTACTCGGTTTCTATATTTTTCTATATCGTTCAATTTTAATGAAAGTAATTTGAAATTTTTTGTATTTTTGCCTTATCGCGAAGTGAGAACTGAGATAATTAGTAACGCATGCGCATTAGGTGAGCGGCGCTGAATCCTCTGTGAAATTCTGTTTCTTTTTTATTTGTTTAATTTCTTTTACACATCGTTTCAGATTTGTTATAGTATTTGAATTAAACTTGTGGTAATTCTTCAGATGCTATGATTTTTGCTGACTCTTGAGTTATAAAATGAATGAGATGTAACCATGTTAAGTGAACATAGTGCCAAAGTGTGTCTATGGTAAATGAATATAGTGAACTATAAAGAATGTGTTTATTCTATTGTGGTTTATGCGCTATCGACGAAGTAGATTTAATTTAAAATTCTTTAAGTGTTAATTCAATATATTTAAATAAAATGCAGGAAAATTGAGAACAATTTAATATTGCGTACAGGGAAGTCATGTGGTGTACAGATCAGATTTTTTAATTTAAGACAGTTAAGCATTCGGTTTAAACTTTGCTTACATTTAAATAGATTCGCAAAGATAATTTTGTTTTTTAATTTCCACGTTCTGTATATTTTCAAACATCTATTTGCACGTTTTATTCGTCTCATTGAATTGAATTTATAGTCAATATTTATATTTCTTTTAGGCGATTGCTTAACGTATGAAACGAGACTGAATTTTCTTTTTTTTCATTTTAAGCTGATTTCTATATTTATAAAAAAAATTCACAGTTTTTTTTTTAATTTCTTAATTTTGCCACTGAATGTTGATAAATGAAATCAATATTTTGAATCAGTTGTACGACAGTTTCCATGCTTTCAACTTATCTATGATTATAGTTATAATTATGATTGATTTCAATTTGTTGTTTTAATTGAACTTTTTATTTTTATAATATATAAATATTATTTCTAAAAAGCAAAAAATGTCAAAATACATGAAATTTAATATTTATTCACAAAGAAATCTATTTATTTTTTTTTGGCAAGGGATTAATAAATAAGGATTTTTATTTCCTTTTTTGGATCTTATTAAATGAGCTACTTTTTAATATGTATTTTATAAACTACTTTCATATTTGATGGAAAATTTTATTTTTCTAAATATGAAACTTTTCTGTATACACAATCTAAATAACAATGCTTCTAACTAAAAAACATGATGAGTGTGCAGTTAATTTTTATTAGTTTATGCTTTATAGGTGAATTAAATAATTATATTTAATAACACGCAGTTATAATTTGTGTGGTAAAAATATTCGTTTGAAGTACAAAATGAGATCATTATAATTATAGTTTGTGTTATGTGTAACCTTTATTATAATAAATAAATTTATTGAATATTATGCCAATGTCTGTAAATAAATATATGGTGGCGCTGGAAAACGAGAAAATTTTAATTCACATAATATTCACGAATAAACACATGAAAAAATACATTTAATGATAGAAGCTAATGCATAAATTATCTCATTAAATAGATAATTGCGAATGGCATAGTTAATGACGTAATGTATTCATCCGTCTTCTTAGTACATTTTTCTTAGTTGATCAGAAGAATAAGTTCCATCTCGGTTTTCAGATTCTGACAGTCTGTGCTCGTAGTATCATGTCTCTATGAGTGGCAGTTATGTCTTCTTTTTCAATTCTAGGAGTTAGTTCATTGGTAGATGTACAGGTTGTGTGAACACTTTGCCTTTTAGATACTCTCATAGAAACATCTAGCAAATAACAAGAACAGGAGATTCTGGGTGACATGGCAATTGACCGTTACGTTGAATCACGCGCCTTCTAAACAAATAGTAAAAATATTCTTTCGATTGTCAGATATTATGTGACGTGTTCCATCTGGTTGATAACAGGTGTTTTGAATGTTAAGATGTATGTAGGTAGTCGCTAAGCTTTCATGCAAGGAATGTCTGAAGCCTAGTAACATGCTTTGTCGATATTACTGTCATTGAAATGCCCTTGTCACTTTCCGAAAGTTTGAGGACTGATAACAACATGAACATGACACAGAGTATCATGCTGTAGCTTTAATACTATGCAATAGATGCTTGTGTAGCTGACAAAAATTTTCTTTGCCCAGAACGAAAATTCATTTTGTTAAAGATAATCGTTAAATGAAAATGGGTTTTGTCTGATATTCACCTATTATTAAAGAAAATGGCTCGTTAACCTTACCCAAAAACCCTTACACGACACAGAATCTTCAAGATTTAATTTCTGTACAATATGTAATTATTAATGGTAGGATTTTATCTCACGAAGTATTTTTGCATTTGTGTTCTTGCCGTCTTAAGCTTCGATGCATGTTCTGGAATAAATTAAAGAGCACACCCTCTCATGATAGAACATGCAGTTTAAATATTCTCTGGTGTATGAACCGTTTGAATTCCACCGGGGACTTCTCTTTGAAAGCTGAATATGTTTCTTCGAAATCACACACCCATGTTAAAATCACATGAGTCTATGGGTTACGACAATGACATCTTCGCTGGTATTTATACCCTCTTGGTTACATAAGAGTCTTAAGTATCTGAAACGTCTTCATACCAAATACATGTTCTTTTTCCCGCCACTGATTCCTTATAACTAAATGGCAATACCTTTTCAATGATGTTTCTTCGGTCCTGTGAAACTGCCAGTGCTACAGAACTGCTACCAGTATAGTGTTAGAGGAGATTGTTATGTCATTTTGCTAAAAGATAATTTAATTAGTTAACCGCTTGGTGGCGAAGTGGCTAGCGCGTCGTGCAGCTGCACCACAGGTCCGGGGGTCGAGCCCCAGGCTGGCCAATGTTGACTCAGCCTTTCATCCCATTAAGTTCGTTGATAAAATGAGTACCAAGTTCGCTTGGGTACTAAACACCGGGGGTCCTGCGATAAGCTGACCACTTGCCCAGGGCATATGCTGATGCACCCCAGGGCCCAAAAGATCAAGAAAGCAGAAAAAGGGCACTGCAGGCCACGGCCGACTAGGGCTGTTGCGCCACTGAGTTCAGTTTAGTTTAATTTAATTAGTTAGGATTTAAACAGCCGTTAGTATTAATTCTATATAGTAGAAAGGGTAAGGAAAATTTTGAATATAGGCATGTGATAATATATGCATGTGCTTCTCCATCAGTATTTCTTGATGGACAAGCACTTAGATAGCATAGAATGTAGATCCATATTGAAGAGGAAACTTAACAGTCGAGGGTGATTAAATTCCATTTTATTTTCAATTGACATTTGTGGCCACAATTTACTCGGCAATCTAATCGTGACTATTCAAGCACATTTACGTTTTTAATACTGTTGCGACAGAAAGAGAGCACAGCAAAATAGCATAATGATATGAAGTGAGACAGAAGCTAAAACGCGAAGTTATCCAATATGGAGACTGACAAGAGAAGGTTTTGGTTTAGATAAGAAAGGTTTTAGTTCTCAAAATTTTGAGTTCAGGTCCCACATTAGCTACGTCATTAGCTTTACACAAGCCATGAAAGACGGATTGATCTCTCGATATATAATTACCTTTTATTACCTTTCATTTCACATCCGTATATTTACATTTCCTATTGCTGAAAAAGAATATTTTCATATAAATTAAAAAAATTTAAGTATATGCAAATATTACACATTCTTAAATTTCTTATAAAAATATGTAAATTTTTGTCATGCATAGGGAAATTAAACTATCAAGTACACACAACACATAACTTTAGTTTTAGAAACGCTTGCATTCATCTTATTATCTATCTGCTATAGCCCACAAATAGATACCTTACCGGCTTAGGTAACAAACAACGAAGCTTATCATAGTTTATCATCTTATGAAAAAATATCTGCATTAAGATCTTAGGTTAAAAAAATAAAAATAAGAATTTTAGAAAAATTAATCTCGATATATCTTCATTAGAATGTTACAATAAACTACGCTAGTACATTTTAAAATAATGGAAAATATATTTTGCTTTGAATCTAAGAAGTAAAAGTGTTACTATATTACGGAGAAAGTTTTATATCCGAAAATATGAAGATTAATGGAACCTACACACCCTACTCTAAACTTGTTTACAATTTATTACTGGAGATTTATTAAAAAAGTGTGTGTTGTTGGTGGAAATTATGAATGTCAGAACATGAAATACATCACGCTGAAAGGTATAAGCAAATTTCATAAAAAAAAAGAAGTAGGAAAAATGATTTAATTATGAAGATTTATTATTCTCGTTGTCGAATAAAAAGGAAAACCGTGCTTGAACAGCTATCCTTAATACTATTGATTAAATTTTCAGATATTCTTGAAACAGCTTTCTTTGAGCAGCTGTTTCTCGCTCGAATTAAATGGATTGAAACGGTCTTACAAATATCTTATTAATACAGCAATCAATACAAACAAATGATGATTGATAAAAATAGAAGTTAATTTCCCCAAATTAGGCTTTAACTAACTCTCGTGTGATAATTAATTGATCTTTGATATATTACACAGGTTTTGAGAAGATAATATGTATTCTGTACGCATTCTACGCGGACTTTTAGAATAATCACCTGCATTCAATGATTTGTGTAAAATAAAATTGGTTAGTCTAATTTCGCTGCTTTAAATTCGGTTTATTTTAATTTTATGTTAAATACTAACCCATACTGGACTACTGGACAAAATATAGGACGGCTCAATTGCGTTTCATTAAATGGAAAGTAAAACTAAAACAAATAAATAAATGTTTGCATAACGCCCTTGAAGTAGTCGTAAGTTTCGTTTCATATACACAATAAAACATGGCTTGTCGTAATTAATTTTATTAAAAAATTACTTTCAAAATGACTCTTTAAAACGACTTATTTTTGAGCTGTTATTTAGGATTAAAATATATATATTTTCTAAACACATGCAATATATTTCTGCTAGTAGATTTACATTGCTATTTGCAGAAATAAAAATGTTCATGAAAACAAAAATCCGAAAGCTTTCAGATTTTACATTACGCCCAATGGGGCGTTTTTTAATGTTCTGTGTGTTATCTTTATTTATTAAATACCATGGTCTTTGCGCTTAAAACGTAAAATTTAATTCAACAGCAATATCGCAAAATAATTTTAAAATGAGCATATCTTTGAACTTCCGATACACATTCTCCTTCTTTGGAGATAAAAATGTTTTCTTTTTTTTCTGTGCAATATTGTCATTGCTGGTTTTGAAGTCGTTGAGTTTGCTAATCAAAATTTCTTTAAAGTGTTACAATATATGAAATCGATAATAAAACGAATTTCAAATTCCAAATTAGGGCTTCCAAATGCCCATATTCGGTGGAAGATTACACTATTCAAAATTTGATAGTTCTAAGTACCGTTGTTTTATCACAATGCAAGAAACATGCATACATTTAAGCAGATTCTTCATTATTTAATTTCTTTAAATATAACACAGGGCGATAAGATTTGGTGGCAACAATTTTAAAATGGATAGGCCGTTTATAGTGATTTGACGCAAAATGCCAAAACGAAATTAATAGCCAACGCTCTTTGGGCTAAATATTACCGTTTTCAGGTATTTTGTTTTTGTATTTTATAAGTGTCTTGTAAACAATTAACCGGTCTGATCCCAAATTTTTTCTCTCATCACTCCCCCACCATTCATGAATCACATCGCTTCAAACCAATTTTGAACAATAAAAATTCGTATAATTACATTAGAGTGGCCTATGAAAGGATTAGAGAATATATTCTTCTGGAGTTTTGTATGGGCTTCTTTTGTATGACTTTACAAAAGTAAAATGTCACACAACTTCCTAAATACGGTTTTCTGAGTAACAGAAAATTCATCTAGGTGGTGTTTCCATAGCAATAGTAGAAAATGGTTTTACTTTGGTGCACAGTGAATGAAATTATAAAAAGAAAGCCTAGAAAGTTTCTTTTTGACCTTGGATCCTAGTGATTGCCTTATGTGTGTTCAAAGTTGTGACGTAAGATGAAACGCTTCTATAGTATTGCACATGTGCTTATTTTTTCGGGGGCCAAGAAATAATTCTCAGTGTTTTTTTTCTAAAGTATTTCAGTTACTCTCCTGTTTATTATTTGAGTGACAATTTTAATTGCCTTTGAAAAATCAATATTTCTAAAATGGCAAGAAAATTCCTAACAGATTAAGAGGCTCTTGAATATAGGAATTCAATCTCTAGTGAAGAACTGATCAGGCTGGGGAAATGGCTGTAATTCTCCTTGAAACTGATTCAATTAGTGCTGAAGCACAGATACATGATTCTTGCACAAACTGTAACATATCAGTACCATGTGGCCTGCACTGTATGTGTGTACATGTAGCCTGTACCGTAGCCTCCACATGTGGCACATTTGTCCTGCACGCACTGTATGTATACCATGTTTACTTGCATGATGTAAGTGCGAAATGTATATATTTACAGTTTTATTAATCTAATATGTAATTTGTTTTGCTTCATGATTTGCAATGTGCATATATACCCTATACATATTATTTTTGGATGCCTAACATATACCATAATAGGGAAAAGTAACTAAAATATGTATTGAACTAGCAGAAGTACGTGACATATTACCAAATTGCAAAACTCAAAGTAACATAGCATCTACAAAGTAGCATTTTAAAATTTAATTGTAAAACTGCCAGTACGTATAACCACTATCAGCACATTGCACTCGACAGTGTTAGTACCTCTTTGCAAGCAAAGCAAATTTGCTGTGCTCAAAATAAATGCTCATCAGCACTTTCCCCTTAGTCTTAACAGTCCCCACCTACCACTTTCTTTCCATATTCTGATCCTTCTTTTAGTGTTACTCACGTTACGTAGGCAATTCCCGCAAGACATAGTAGTAAGCTTCAGTTTTTTTATTTATATATTTACATTTTTTAATTCCATCGGCGGGATTCAAGAGACTGAAAAGCATCTAACCCAGTAGTCCCACTGTTCTGTCGATGGCGAAACGAAAAATACCATGTGGGGAATCTAAAATAGAAGATACCTCAGGAAAAGTACCATGTGGGGAATCTGAAACATTAGATACCTCAGGGTTACGCATCATACTCTCAATGAAAGTATGGTGTGTTATTTTGGTAGGCACAGTTCTAAGATGTACGATGGAATGATAATCGTATTCTTTAATAATTGTATGTCTTTGTTAACAAATTTCCAAAAAACATGAGTGGAAAACAAAGTGGGACGCAAGATGAAAAGAAGCAGAAAGAAACTGATATTCCGCTCTGTGTGACTTCGTACAACACATACAAAAATAGGGCGAGTTTATTCGACAGCCATATAGAAGATTATTTTACTTCTGTCCGATCAAAAAAAAATGGCAGTAATCCCTTTTTTAACTGCTTTTAAACAACTCTCATCGCAACATGGAAAATTTCCAAACTGTTTTGTCTTGAGGATTGGTCTGGTTTGCTTTAGTTGATTACGGCAAAGCACAGGAGGGCTATTTGCCTAAGGGGAGGACTGCCTTCATGGAGGAATTTCCAAGGGAAACTGGCAGGCATAACACGAAAAAAACCACGAAAAGCCCATGCAGCCAACCCGTTCGCCGGAATCCGAACCCAGGACCAAACTACCGGTATCCAGAGTCTTTATCACTCACCCACTGGTGGGTCTTAAGGATGCACAGAACATTTTAGCTTTTCCAAGATCCATTAGCATAAGTTATCTACGCGAGGGAGTACCTAGGAAAAATATCAAGGAACGTGGTTTGCTGCATAATAATAAAGATCTCCTCCATATCGGTAATGAACATATAATGATAAAATATCCCAAGGGGAGCCAGAGAAATTCTAGCTAAAAATATGCAAGAAAGGAAACAATGAACTGTTTGCAAATTATGCAAGATTGCACGTTCTGTTGAGTATTTTCCCAAATTTCATTGCTAATTGCCTCTTGAGTAAATAAGCAAAATGTTTGCAAAATTTGCTAGTATATTCAGCCGCCGTTCTCCTATTAATAGGGAAACTGGCAGTAACTTAAAAAATCAAAACAATATCTGAAAAGGTTTGTTTTACATGTGTTACTACTTATTGATGTCCCTAAAGTGGTACATTTTTCCAGCGGAATATTTTACTGTAGTTCAGTGTGATTTAAGATATTCTTGCGTTCTACGGGTTCGTGGATTTGGAAAGACTGATGACAACACTTGATGAAGAAACAAAAGATAATTTTTTCGTCATTATTTCACAGGATGTTTCCAAAAAGGCGTTACAGTCGTCAAAAAACGAAAATAAACATGCTGAAAAAATTAATAACACAGCCTTCAGGCCATCAGAAAAGCACTACGGTATAACATCCGAGTTCGATCACTTTCGAGCTAAACTCTGAACTCAAAGCACTACTAGTGAACTCAATATGCTACTCTACATACTACTCTATAACACGCTCGATCCCTCTCAAGCTAATCTCAAAGCATTACTACTGAACTCGATACACTCAAGGTACTCTTCACAATAAAAATGCTACTCCGCATACAGGCAGGGTGTTTATAGCTTTTGACTTGCCTTCTAGAACATTCTTGGAAAAACCGGTAAGAATTAGTTCTAGAAGGTTCTCGCTCCGTCTCTGGCATATTGCCAATTTTGTGGCCAAATTGGCGATTCTTTTTGTTACTGAGTATCAAACCAAGTGATTTGAAAGCAACAAACGCAATTTTTAAAAATATTTTTTCTACTTTTTAATATGGTTGATTTCAATGAAAATGTATCGAATTCATGAGATGTCTAATTAGAAACATAAAATACTTTTATAAAACGAATCTAGCTGGCGAATATAAAAAAATGTATGGCAACTCCTAAAATTCTAAACATTTGCTATTTTTGATTATTTTGTGATTTTTCTCTTGAAGTTTATGTGGCATACGTGCGAAGAAAACGATGTTTAATCACAAACCTGAAGCCAAAAAAAAAATACTATGTTAGCAGGAGTGAGTTTAAGAGCATCTTGGTAACCTGTGATACTCAACGAGAGCATAAAAAACCTTAAGTAATCCTCTGGTGCGAAGTTGAAATCTGAATCCTTACTGATTTTCTTTCTTTTTTTTAAATTCTATATTGAGCTACTTGTTTGTTAAGGAAATGGTAGAAATTAATATAGCAAGGTCCACCAGGCACTATAGCACTATAGTAATCAGGCAGTGTTTTATATTGTATATCTTTAATATCTGCAGGATTTATTGCTATGTTAGCAGACCTGCGTAACTGTTAGCTTAAAATTGTTTCACGTATTAAACTAAAATCTACATACTAAGATCAGATTACACCTTTTTTTAAATCTACACCTTTTTTATTAATTTTTCAAATTCTTAACTTTTTGAAACTATTTGTAAATAGTGTTTAACACTTTTCCTGTATTCTAGACTTTTCAGAATGCATTTAAAAATTAATGCTTTTTTGAACATCGTCAGAAACAGGAATAAAAAGAATGAAAACAGTAGGTTCTAGAGGTAAATATCATTAAAAAAGTTCGAATGTATTTTCTTCTGATATGAACAATATGTTGTTAAAAGTGTTAAAAAGAACCAATATGCATCCGAAATTTTGATAGAATTTTAATATTCAAATAAATGCTATAATTACTCATAAGTGTCAGTTTGAATATCGTATATTACTAAACCACAGTTATAAGGTTTCTCCTTCAATCTCTTGACCTTTTTCGTGAGCATAAACTGTGAAACCTTATGTGGAGGACAGTGAGCAGATCTAGGCTATGTCCTTTAGTGTTGCAGAAACTACAAAGTCAGAAGGAGGGTTTAAAAGTGACCCTTTAATTCAAATATTTACAACTCTTCAAATTGAGAGTAAGCCACTACTTGGGCTGAACTAAAATAATATGAAACTAAAGTGTGTTAACAAATTAAATTCCCTAACTTAAATTCTAAGTAGGACGGCGAGGGAAGCTTAACTCTTAGTGAAATGCAATTATGCGAATTTCACTAGCAAACACTGGTAATTGCAAATTGCCTATGAAGGCGAACTTTCAGTAGACAGAGGAAATCTTTGCGCGCACAGCCTTACGGCGATAAATCCAAGGCTCTGTCTTTCCCCTCGTTAACTCCTGCCTTTTAACTGCTAACAGATATATGCGATTTGCATAAATATCTCACTCGCGCTAAATTCGGGCAGCAACTGAAACTTTGAGAATTCGATAGGAAAGTTCAAACTAAAAATAATTTGGTTAATTAAAATAATGAATGCTACATAGTTGCTCCCAGAATTTAGTAGTCTGAAACTAAGTAGCCTAAAATCGGCTTTTAGTGAAGATGCTAAATTCTAAATCTAAATTTTCCTTCCTATTCGCCATCCTTTACAATTGTAAGTTTTAAATTTAGTTTAACTCTCTGTTTGTGTCTTAGATATTTTAACATAGAATATCTTTTTCCGTCTTCACATCAAAAAGATCCATCAGGAATTTGGCTGGATACTATCTGGTTCCTTCCAATCTGGAAGGAAATAAATTTTAATTTCATGTTATAAGTACATTTCACCTGAAAAGTACAACATTCCCTTCCTCTGATGCTTTCCGTAATGACTTTTATTCGCGCTTTAGGTATTCGCGTTTTTTAATTTCTATTAGCGCTTTTCGCCAAACGCATTCATTTTACACTCATTCATTTTTAAAACTTCCCCCTTGTTCTCTGGCCAAATGTGGTGTTTGTGAAAAACACGCAGTTTTACTTTGTCAAGTGTTCACAACTACCACCTGACTTCAATTCTATTGGGGTTAATTCTTCGACTTTCAAGACCTCAGACTTCCCCTAAAACAAATCTGAAATGCCCTGAGGTTCTAACATGAAATGAACTTTAAACTTTTGTGTGAAACCAGAGAACACTACGTACAACATTCAAACATTTCAATTGCATTTCATACATATAATTCATTCTTTCAATCTTCAATTCAAATTTTCTTTAAATGCTCATTGCGTTAAATAACACTTATATATTCACTTTCTAATTTAGCGCGCTTTACGCTTTTACATTACATTTTAATTTTAACTTGCGTATCCTTTACGCTTTTCCAAAATATTCGATATAAACAAAACCAGTGCTTAAGGCTTACAACAAATCATGCATTACATAGAAAACAGTTTTACATTAAATGCATTCATTATTTATACATAGAAAAATATAATACAACAGTTTTGCTATACAACTTACGTACTAGTTGCTTTTAATTAACACAATTCAATTTCCTATTTACAGAGAGTCTTTTGACTAAAATCGATGAATCCCATGTTCTGGATTACAAAGAACATTTCACGAAGTCTCACAGTTTTTCAACTGAACTCTCGAATTTCTTCCGCTGCATAATTAAGTTGTTCCTTCAAGCGTGTCCTTTACGCTTTCGGCAACCGGCTTTTGACTCGGGTAACTTCCCTTTTAAATCTGCAACTTGCACTTAAATCAGAAACATAACTGTGTGAATTTTAAAAGAAAATAAAGAATCTACTTATCTTTCTGCCAGTCTTTTAGGCGTTTTTTTGTCCATTCCTGAAAGGTTGGATATACTGTGGCTTGGGCTATTCTTTGCTTGTTACTCCTAGATTGAAACTCTGGGGCTGCCTTTCGTTTGGTCGATCTTCTTTCCTCCAGAAACACCTTGTTGGGACGAATGGTGGGTGGCGCTTTCCGTTTGTGCTGAAGTCTTTGCTCCCTCTCCAGACTGGCTCGTTCCTTCTCCTGCACTCGTAGGCTCCTTCGTTGTGGGTTGGCACCTTCGGCGGCTCGCTTCTCGCCGTTCTGTTCCCTCCGTAGTGGTGGAGCTTTCATAGTGTTTTCATTTGGACGTTCCTTCCTTAGACGCTTTGGTTGCTGAGACTGTTGCTTAGCGTTTGTCCTTTTTTCTTTTTGGGGTGGTCTTTTCTTCGGCTGCGGCTTCCTCTCTTCTGGTAACCTCCTTTTCAAACTGGGTTCTCTTGTTTTTGAGGGACCTGGTTGGGGCTCTTGAATCTTAGAAAAATTCTGTGAGGCTGGACCCTGCAACATGTCTTTCAAAATATTATTATTAGCTCTTCGATAATAATGTTTAATTTGATCGAAATTTGCCACAGTCTCTTCGCCCTTCTCATTCTTTAAATATGCACGGCATTCAACTATTCTTGTAATTTCAAAAGGACCATGCCATCTTGGGCAAAATTTTGCGACCTTATCTTTTGCTGCGCATGAAAGTGCGTGGGCTTGTTTCAACACCTCCTCCCCCACTTTATATTCTACGGTTCTTCTTTTTGAATCGTAGTAAATCTTTTGTTTCTTTTGCGCTTCCCGGGAGCACTTTTCTGCCTCCTTCAACATTTTTTCTATTTCACCCATTTGAAATTCCGGCGCTCTATCTTTCACATAAAATAATTTATCTAAGGGGGTCATTATCTTCCTGCCCAAAAACAATTCGGCGGGGGATTTCTTCGTTGTCTCGTGCTTAGCCGTTCTGAGGGCGAATGCAAATTCTTCGACGCAGTCATCCCAGTTAGAATGGTGCTTTTGCACATAATTTCTAATCAATTTTACAATATTCTTATTTACCCGTTCCGCTATATTTGATTGTGGGCGGTAGGGTACCATTTTCATATGCTTAATGCCCAACTTGTCACACATCATTTTAAATGTACTGCTTACAAACTGGGGACCATTATCGCTAATCACCCTCGCTGGACATCCATATCTTAAAATATATTTGTTCAAAAACGAATCTGCAACGACTTTTGCTGAAGCCCGCTTAAGTGGTATCAACTCAACCCATTTACTGAAATGATCCACAATGACTAATAAAAATCGTGCCTTATTTACATGACTCCTGGGGTAGGGGCCTAAGAGGTCAATACCAATTATTTCATTGGGGAACCTAGACTCAATACTAGTTAATAACCCGGCCGGGCGGAAATTTACGTCATTATTTATCTGACACGTGTGACAAGTCTGGCAGTAATTTTTAACTATCTTTTGTAATTGCGGAAAATATACCGCCTCGCGTACGCGTTGTATTGTTTTTCTAATTCCAAAATGGCCCGAGACAGGCGAATCGTGGAGCTCTTGCAAGATACTTAAAATTAATTTGGCCGGGATGACTGGTCTGTATTCACTATTTTGATTCGTAACTTTAGTATAAAATAAGAGACCATCAATGATTTCATAGTTCTGTGCTCTGCTTCGTATTGCATTAATGTCTATATGCTGGAAGTTATCTGGGTCTTTTAAATAATTATAAATATTTCCGAATTCGGGATCCCTAGCAATTTCTTCTATTACAGTCTCTCGAGAGTCAATGACCTTTGCCTGAAGCATCGCTATTTTTACTTTCTCGCCGTTCTCGTCTAACTTTATTCTAGATAATGCGTCGGCCACTACATTGTCTTTTCCCGGTGTGTGTTTGATAATGAGATTAAATTCTTGCAACTTTAGGGTCCACCGAATTAAGCGTGGCGAAAGATTCTTTCCTGAAAATAATCTGGTAACTGCCGCATGATCTGAATATACTGTTACGGGAGAACTCCCAAAATATACACAAAATTTTTGAACAGCTGCGAGCACTGCTAAAGTTTCACGCTCCGTTGCCGAATAATTTCTTTGCGTATCATTCAATGTACGACTAAAAAAGGCAATCGCTTTTCTATTTTGTGTTAACACGGCTCCGATTGCGTAATCTGATGCGTCTGCATAAATTTCTAGACCCTTGTCTTTCTCTGGGAACTTTAGAACCGGTGCATTAATTAAAGATTCTTTTAACTTCTCAAACGCGGCGTTTGCTTCTGAAGACCACGCAAAACGAACTCTTTTCCTTCTCAACTTTAACAATGGTTCAGCAATTTCTGCGAAATTTTTAATAAAAATTCTATAATATGAGCACATACCCAAGAAAGTCGCTAACTTTTTGGCTGTATTCGGAATTGGGTAATTTTTCACTGCTATAACTTTAGATTTATCTGTTTCGATCCCCCTTTGAGAAATTTTGTACCCTAAATATTTGAGTTCTTTTGCCGCGAATTTACATTTCTTAATGTTCACTTTAAGTCCTGCATCTTTCAAAAGAGTAAAGACTTCTCGAAGGTCTTTAATATGTTCTTCCAGCGACTCTGAAGTAACAATTATATCGTCAAGATAAATAAATGTACTTTTTCCTATTACCGGCCTTAAAATTTTGTCCATGCACCTCTGAAACGTGGCCGGGGCTCCCGACAATCCAAAAGGCATACGCAAAAAGCCATATGTACCGTATTTTGTTATGAATGCTGTTTTGTGAACATCTTCCGGCTTTATGCTTATCTGAAAATATCCTGATGTCAAATCTAGCGTGGTTATGTATTTTGTTGATTTAATACTTCTTAGAATTTCATCAATTACCGGAAGTGGGTAAGTTGGAAATTTTGTTATACTATTAAGCTTTCTGTAGTCAATAGCGAACCTGTACCTTAATGGATCAGTTAACGGCAAATCATTATTTTTCTTACATAAAACAACCGGACTCGCATATGCACTAGAAATAGGAGTTATTATTTTGTTTCTTAACATTTCATCAATATGGTATTTTATTATTTCCTCCTTAACTTTATCGTACTTGTAAGGACGCTGACGTATAGGTTCATCCGTAGTTAATTTAATTTCGTGTGCTACGATCTGCGTGAATCCCGGAATATCATCAAATAAATCAGAAAAATTGCTTACCAACTCCCGAAACTTGTCCTGTTCTTCGGGCGTTAGATGGCTTAAATCCACTTCAGGGGGAGGTGTTGATTTCTTTTTAACTGGGTCCATGGTTACTTGCAAGGTAGAGTTTTCAAAATCGATTTTCGCATCCACAGCTGCAAAGAAATCTGTTCCTAAAATAACCGATGCTTGGAGGTTCTTCACTACAAGAAACATAATTTTTTTTTGTTCTTCGCCGATTTTGATGTACAGCTCGATTTTTCCCATGCATTGACACGTTTTTCCTTGGGCTGCTACCACCTTCATTTCTTCCACGCTATGCAAACGATATCTACGAAAGTGCTTCTTAAAAGCTCTTCTGCCAAACAGCTTCCTTGAGCGCCGGTATCCAACAGAGCTGTAGCGGGTACGTTGTTAATTAGTAACTGCAGTCTCGGTAATTCAATATTTCTCACCATGACCGTATTTAGCTGTACTTCAGAGGGATTTTTCTTCTCCTCGGAACATTGCACCCCCTTCCCCGCAATATTCCTTAGTAGTTTAAATGCTTTGCGGGTGTTTTCTTCTGTTGCTGGCTTCTGCCTGGGGAGAATGATTTTCTTCCGTAGTTGGAATTATTTTGTTGGCGCTGTACTTGGCGCGGTTGACCGCTCGCATTTTGACTGGTACCAGTAGTTCTCGGCCATCGTCTGTTTCTTCCTTCGGCATTCTGGTTCCCCTGCAGCCGCTGTTCATACGATTGTCTCCGTTGATTTTCGGCCGCTCGCCGGCTCTCGAATTGTACGGCGAGTTCAAACAGCTTGTCCAGCGTTACGGGATTTCTTAACTCCATGAAATCTTGTATCGATGGTAACAATCTGGGCAGGATTATCTGGATAATCTCCGGGTCCGGCCTCGTGCCATACAATAATTTAAAGACTTGTATTTTTCTCAAAATAAATTCCGATAGTTCATCCACCCGCTGTTGGTACTTGCTAAACAACTCAGCTTCGAGTTTCGCACGGTCTTTAACCACAGGAAACGCTCTCAAAATTGCTAGTTTAAAATTCTCGTACGTGTAAGTCGGCGTTCCTGGTTCTCCCAGCAGACATTTTCCGATGCACTTATACCAGGTCGCTGCTTGGCCCCTCAATGCTCCTGTCGCTAATATGACCTTCTGATGTTCCGGAACTGGATACAGCAAAAAATGCGCTTCTAACTTTTCCAGGAATGTGTTCACAGGTCCTCTGGCATCAAAAACTACTGCCGGCTTCATGGCTGCTCTGATGGTTTCCACTATGAATCCAAATCCATCAGGCATTGCAGCTGTATTCTGGGATGTAGTAGGCATATTCCAACTTCCTTCCATCCTTTTAGTTGTTCGGGCGCCAGTGTAAGGTTTCTCCTTCAATCTCTTGACTCTTTTCGTGAGCATAAACTGTGAAACCTTATGTGGAGGACAGTGAGCAGATCTAGGCTATGTCCTTTAGTGTTGAAGAACTACAAAGTCAGAAGGAGGGTTTAAAAGTGACCCTTTAATTCAAATATTTACAACTCTTCAAATCGAGAGTAAGCCACTACTTGGGCTGAACTAAAATAATATTAAACTAAAGTGTGTTAACAAATTCAATACCTAACTAAATTCTAAGTAGGACGGCGAGGGAAGCTTAACTCTTAGTGAAATGCAATTATGCGAATTTCACTAGCAAACACTGGTAATTGCAAATTGCCTATGAAGGCGAACTTTCAGTAGACAGAAGAAATCTTGGCGCGCACAGCCTTACGGCGATAAATCCAAGGCTCTGTCTTTCCCTTCGTTAACTCCTGCCTTTTAACTGCTAACAGATATATGCGATTTGCATAAATATCTCACTCGCGCTAAACTCGGGCAGCAACTGAAACTTTGAGAATTCGATAGGAAAGTTCAAACTAAAAATAATTTGGTTAATTAAAATAATGAATGCTACACAGTGATGAAAGTAAGCTAGAAGCTAATGAGATAATAACAAGAATGGACATGTTCCTTGGGATATTAATTTCATTCAGTGAGAGAAAGCTCCTATAAGACTGTAAGAATTTCAAGCAGTTATTGGAATGGATTGACGTTTTGAAGAATTCTTTTAAATTTTGTAGAATTAAAAATTAGTAATAAAAATATAACTCGGTTTGATGCAAAAGTGGCGGGATAATTTAGTAGAAAACCGACAAGCTAAAAATAGAGTATTTTATGTATGTACGAAAAATCTTCCAAGAATTAATTTAAAAATACAAGGATATATATAAAGAGAGAGATGAAAATACGACAAAACATATTTCCTAAACCTTTAATTTTAAAATGAGACCTTATAATATGGGACATGCCATGGACCATTACATTGATAAAACAAAAAGAGATAAAATTATAAGGTATTTTTTCCGCCTTCTTCGTATGGCTTCGTAGTGTAGCGGCCAGCACGCTCGACGCGTAACCGAGAGGCCCGTGGTTTGATTCCCGGCAAAGGCGTTGCTCATTTTTCACGACTCCTGCTTCGAAATAAACATAATGTCTCTACAACTGGCGCTCGAACTAAAAAGGTGGTGGATGATGATTTTCCACCACCGGGATTTGGAGACTGTGTCCGCAAAACCCCAGGCTTCCTGGCAAACCTGCTTCGAAATAAACTTAATGTCTCTACAAAATGTGTTGAGGAAAAATCTCAACACTTCGGAAGAGTGGTAAAATGTGGTATTTTTACTTTCTTGTACGAAGTAAATGAAGCATTGTAATCGCGAAAAATTTCAGATATCATATTTCAACGAAAATATCCATTTTGACCACTCTCGAACACATTCGAACGATTTTTTTTCATGACATCTGCGCGTACAGACTAAACAAAGGACTCTTTTTGTTTCCACAATGGATTGAAAATAATTTAAGAACAGATTTTTTTTCGTGATGTCTGTACGTACGTACGTATGTATTTATCTCGCATAACCCAAAAACGAGTAGCATGGCACGCTGAAATTTGTGTATGGAACTACTATAACATGTAGTTGTGCACCTCCCTTTTTAGTTGCAATCAGCCGCACCAGACATATATACCACTCTATTACCCGGCTCGGTGAGCTCAGTTTTTTAATCCTTGTATAATGATAATTTGTGTATTAGTTGCTTTACAATTGATTGAATTTGTTTACATTTGAAACTCTTTGTAAAATACTGAAGGAAGTCAGCTTGTGCACCACTTTCAATGTTCTTTAACCGAGTATGACCAAAAGAAAATTATCAGTTTTGGGCACCTAAAAGTCTGTTTTCTTGCCAGCTGGTCGAGCTGCATTTTCATTTATTTATTTATTTATTTTGCATAGAAACTCTAATTTTTATTTAATTTTTTTATTGTTTAAAACTTCATTTGATGTTTTAAGTTTTACTGTATTTCACAATTTTTGCATGAAGATGCTTTGCGTTTCTATCTGTTTTCGCCTCGCAGCGAATAAGAACTAAATTAATTGAGTGAGAACCATATCTCTTATGAAATTCGAGGAAATACGTTTAAATGAAATAAAGCAAAAATTGTGTGTAATTTAACAGGCCGTGCAAGGAAGATAGGTGGTGTCCATATCAGATATTTCTTAATATTCAGATTCTAATCCTTCCAAAAATTTAAAATTTTGCTATCAGGATAATGCACATTCCTTTGAAAACCAGAACGGGATTTTTTAATATTATTCGTTAATTTTTCGGTTCTTCAAAGCCTTCAGTTGTAAGACTGAACTTTTTTCAATGTAAAATTTATTAAAATATTCGTAATGTAAAGCTATATCCATCTTGAAAACGGGCATATTGGACAAATGATTTAATTTCGAATATTTCGTAATTTTGGTGAACGGATTGGCTGCATGGAATTTTCATACATAAACGTGAGCCAGTGTCCATTGGAAATATCTCCATGAAGGCATCAAAGTCCTTTGGTAGGGAACTCTTATAGCCTTTTGTTCAATCAATACCTGAATATTCAGCCGCCTAAACTTGTGTAAAACAAATCCTTAATTTTCAAGTTCTGCGTATATGCGTGAGTATATTTTAAAAAATATCTTTTAAGTCGTGCTAGCTATTTTTCATTTTACAGTTTTGTTTTTAATTCTACAGTTTTGGCAGCAGTGGAAACAAAAATGTAAGTATTTTACATGGTACCTGCTAGCTTTTTACGAACAACCGTTGTTTTGTTAATATTTCCATTATTCAAATTTACTTAATTTTTGTCACATAGTTAGCTTATCCTTGACATAGTATAAATAAACCGGTAAGAAAAATGAGTGTAAGTTCTTCGGGAAACACATAAAATTTTAATGAATATTTATGAGAAAAGCTTAAAGAAAAGCTTTTTTACACGTATCAACAAGAAATGATTAATTTAGCACACGAAAAATACATTATAATTTCACAAGGTTTCAACTAAATGCCATGTGAGTGTTTCTTTAGAGCGTCTACTCGTATTAAGCTAACCAGGTAATAATATATTTTGCTGTATAAAATTTTACGTTTTATAAAAGCATGTAAGATTTCTTCGTCATTAGTTAAAAGGAGGACGGAAATTTAATCTTCTTAAATTTTTATAAGTAGCATATTTTTTTAAATTCTTTTCCTTACGTTAAAACATAAAGCAAACAGCAAACTTCAAAAAAAAAATATTTACATGATTCTCTAAAATAAAACTTGCGTAGTTGTTTTCTGAAAGAAGAAGGGAGGGAGAAATCATACCGCCGGAGGTAAAAGCTAAGAAAATATTTGAAATTCTGAAATGAACACAGTGCTTAGGCTAAGTATCCAAAGGAACATTAAAATAGCAAACCACAATTAATTAATATTATCATATTGTAGCGAAAATTGTTGCTTTTGACCGAGCGCATCGTTGCTCAGTGGGTAAGACGGCGGATTAAAAAGCCTAAGGTCCCGAGGTCGAAGGCAAGTTAATAGAGATTAATTTTCGTTTAAATTTCCTTCCTGTTAATTTATATTCCATTTGTTAGAAAATTTTCGCCATTTTCTAGAATTTTCGAAGTCTAGAATGTTCCAGCTTGCTCATCAAGTGTATATAAATGGTTACTTATTGAGTTCGAATAATAAAGTCTTGAGCTGAGACTTGAGTACTTTCCTCTTCATTTGTACGATGCCATTTATGCAACAATATTAAGGGGACCTGTAAGTAATCAAATATTTCAAAATAAAGATCATCCATATTTTTTTACTATATTTCTTTATAAGATTCCAAGTTTTTCTCTTAAAAACTTCGTTTCCTTTCAGACAAAGATAAACTTTAATATAGTAAATTCCCCCATCAACTTTCTTAATTTTCCTCAATAACGGTATGGTATACAAATCAGAATAAATGATGTAATTAAGTGAAAGTTCGTCAGGTACGTTGGATGGAGTGAACATTTTTATCTCCTTGATTTTTTCCTTGATTACTTTTTCTTTACTTATTTACCCTTAGGCACTGCACGGAAGAGAAGGGATGCCTCGTGGAGGTATTTTTAAGAGAAACTGGCTCGTATCCACGTTCCACATGGGGTAAACCTCGAAAACGCTCATGCAGCTGACCCGCTCGCTGGGACTCGAAGCCCGCAACGAACTATCAGTGTTCAGTGGCTTTTACCACTCGGCCACTGGTGGGCTTTATGAACGCGTTTTCAGCATGTACACTGGTATGCAAAACTTAAGCAACAGCATTGTTTTTTGCCATAACTCCACGAGAAATCAACTGAGAGACATGAAATGCAGAAATGAAGGAGAGTATTATGTACGTAAAGGATGACGAAAGCATCGGAGTTGAAAAAGGAATACAATGCATATGGTATGGAATCAAACAAAAATAAGCTTTATTGAACGCATAGTATCGTGACTCATGATTGTCTATCCAAGATGAAGAACAACAAGCAGATGTTCCTTAATATGGGATATTCAATGCAATGGTTGCTTCGCACCATCTCCGCATACTCAGAACCAGTTGGTGCAACATTTCTTGAGGTAGGAGTGCCCATTCCTCAATCAGCATTTGTTTGAGTTGTTGGGTGTTCTCCGGAGAATGTAAGCGTGCTTCAGTGCGTCTCCCCAAAGCATGCCACACATGTTCGATGGGATTTAAATCTGGGGAGTTCGCTGGCCAATCCATTCGAGTGATATCTTCACTTTCCAGTAGCTCCTCAACAGCAAGAGTCCGATGTGGCCGTGCATTAAGTCTGGGCCAATGCCACCTCGGAACAGACGCACATGGGGAAGGAGTACCTCCTCACAATCGCGATCCCCGGTTACAGACCCTATGTCGAAAACGGGGAGCTCAGTTCGCCCTTTCAGTATAATGCCTCCCCAGACTAGAACTCCAGGACCACCGTTATGATGTCTTTCCTTGATGTGACTGGGATAAACCCGGGTGCCGACCTCTCTCCAAATCAAAACGCATTGAGAATCGCTTCTGGTAATAAACCGACTCTCATCCGTAAAGAAGACACGATCAGTTGCCCAGTTTTTGTGCTCTCTGCACCACTGTAAACGGTGGTCAACTTTCAACGGGAGTCAGCGTTCAGGACGGCGGGCGAAGAGGCCCCTTTGTGAAGGCGTCTGGCTACAGTAAACTGCGACACTTGTCGCCCCGTTGCTGCACAGAGTTGCTGAGCAATGGCGCTTGCTGTCTGCTGTCGGCCTCGTTTTGCCTGCAGGACGATATATTGGTCATCCCCTGCAGATGTCGTTCTGGGGCGGCCACCACCAACCTTTCTAACAGCTGTACGTAACCTGTGGTTTGGAACGCTTTCCAAGCGCGCGAAACGAAACTTTTGTTGATTCCGAACTCTGCAGCTACACTGGTGACAGTACGCCGCTCCTCCAGCTTTCCGATCATTCTTCCACGTGTGAAGTCGTCCAGATGATTTCTTCTAGCCATATTTCACGAACTGACTCACTGGCTCTTGCAGAGAATATGTTGAATTCAATCAATCAATCAATCAATCGTAACCATTATAGCCGATATATCACAGAAATGCGTGACTTCTCCGGCTCATGAAATACTGCCGTAAGGCTACAAGACTATAGAAGTTCCGGACATGTGATAATGAGGAAAGGTGCAGGGGGCTTTGCGGCACCAAAAAAAAGAAGAAAAAAACAGAAGAGCACGAGGCAGTTGCGGCATCAAGAAGCTATGACTAACTATAGATAAACTAAAAAGAATAATACCCTTAACCCCGAGTATCAAATGAGTTAACTTTACGATATCTGACAATTCAAATAACACATACAAACAGTAATTATCAAATAAGTAATAATACAAAATGCACAATTAAAATATACAGAAATATAATTAAGAACTACGTATGTACAAATGCCTAAATTGAATTTGCTACATTACGTTGGAAAATTTGAGTCTCTCGTGAGGAATGCTCCATATGGGCGAAGATATCTATCTTCTTCTAGTATTATGTAGTCAAAAGTATTGAAATACTGCATCTTGGGGCAATTAATTGCTTTTGTGAAAAAATTCTTGTTGATTTTATGCATAAATGTTTCTACAGTATCAATTTGCAGGTCATTATGTAGTGTTAGATTGGAGACGTAAAAATGAGCTCCAGTCATAATCCGTAGGCACTTATTCTGTATGATTTGGAGTTTTTTAATATCATTCGGGCAGTATGCTGCCCATGCCGGGGATGCATATGTCATTATTGGTCTTATTATTGTAGTGTAAACATGCCTTTTCTTGTACAGATCCAAACTTGAGCAGCGTCCAAGTATCGGGATAAGACTGTTCATGACTCCAAAAGTTTTTTGGGTAATCTTTTTAATATGTTCATTCCATTTAAGGGCTGTATTTAATACGACGCCGAGATAAGTGGCCTTAGTCACAACAGGTACATTTTCATTAAATAATTTGAGGGTGCATCTTAAGCTTCTTTTGGCAAATTTCCGACGGATAATTAGTAATTGTGATTTTTGTGTGTTAATCTTGACTCGCCATTTGTTACACCACTCTTCAATGTATGGTGTGTAGTCTTGTAATTTTCTGACTGCACATTCAGCTCTTCTTGATCTAATCGCTCTCGCAGTATCATCAGCGTAGCATCCAATGAGGTAATTTCTATTGATGTTTATACGCGGAAAATCCGCTACATAAAATAAATAAATTACGGGCCCTAAAATAGAGCCTTGAGGGACAGAGGCACGTATAATCCGGCGGCTTGACATGTCTTGTCCAATGGAGACGAAGAACTGTCTGTCTGTTATGAATGAGTATAAAAGCTTGATAATATCAATTTCAAAATCCATTTCAATGAGCTTATAAATAAGCGTTGTTAATAATATGTTGAATTGCGTCTCCGTCCTTCCTTTTATTCTACTGTTGAGCTGCGCGCGCCGACATCACACGTTTTGTATACGCTCACGTCGCCTCTGGCGTTTCGTTCCTGATATCTGCACACGTGTGACGTTTCTATTGATTTACGCGTTTATTGTACTGATCTCTAGACCTCCTTTTCTGCAATTTCATGGCTATCTGCTAAATTTTTACATTGTTGCTGAAGTTTTGCACACCAGTGTAATTTAAAAGTACTTATTGCAAGAAAGCTTTTCTTCTTCGTTTATTGATGCTACTTCCCTTATTATTATTATTATTATTATTATTTACTTGTTCCGCCATAATACACTATACGGAAGGGAGGGATGGCTTCGTAGGGGACGTTTTAAGGGGAACTGCCTCGTAGTAACACGTTACACGTAGAGAAAACCTCGAAAGCGCCCATGCAGTCAGCCGTTCGTGGAATTCGAACCTCGGACCGAAGTACCAATATACAGAGATTTTACCGTTCGGCCACTGGTGTGCCTTATTATTAGATTGATTCTTTGGTGTTTTTTGTAGGCCATGGCCTGGCCACTGATCGTCCCCGTTTGTGGTCGGTAGTTGCGAAGTCCTAGATGGTGATGGGGCAATGAAACTAGGAGGACAGGACGTCATCCACTGTATTAACATTACATCTTTTTTTCAGTTATTTATGATATAATTTATCCGGCAGTTAGAAACAGGTTGGCTATTACTGCATTAAATTTCTATAGTTCAAAGAAAATATTTAATTTCAAGGAATATAAAAGCAAAATGAAATTCTTTTAAGATAAATGCTTAGATTTATGCATGAATATAAAAGAGAAAGGGAGATCACTAGTTGCTGTGTCTCACATTTGGTTACGATTCTCCGTTTTTTCAACGACAAGACTGCGATAGTATGTTATTACCCTTTGTGGAGAAAATAGGTCATGTGGGAATCCGGCCTTGCTTATAAAACGTTCACAGTTTCTTGCTACTAATCAGACACGCCTGGAAATATGCACTGAAAGATCTTTTGAATAATTATTTCACAGTACTGCTCTTGGACGTCTCAAGATATTTTGAGGTGTCTTTGTTGAATTCAATGAGTGCCAACTTAGAGATTAGTTTGAGATTTTAATTTGTAGAGTCATTAGGTTATTTTAAGGTAGGGATACATAACAAACCAGCAATGCCTTCGCCGAGACTCGAACCTCTACATTTCGAATACGCCCCGACTGTGCTATTGTTATTTTAAGGAGGTAATTTTTTAAGTTAATGAAAACCAGTTTGAAATCTGCATCTTATGAAATAGCTAAAGCATCTTGGTATTCTTTGTTGTAGTTCCATAGATGCCAAAATAAGTTTTTATTGTATCATTTATCTATACATGAAGAAAAACCTTTTACAGTAATTAATATTTTCTTCGAATGATCTATTTTATTGTAAGGTACGAGAGTATTTCATATATTTAAAAACTTAATAACTCATTCCTTATTTTCCTGAAATCGGAAAATGCGAAAATTAACCAATTCATTTTTCATCAGTAAGCATACAATCGTCATGTATTTATTAAATACAATATGAGTACACAATTTTCTCACTGATTGATTGAATCGTCGTCGTAAGTTGAATCGTTTTCGAATAGCCACACATTTGTTTATCTCAACACCACACATAGTTTATTCTATCTGTTAATTTTAGAAAGATAAAGTAACCAGTAAGCGCGAAGCATCTTTTTATGCACGCAACTGGGAACTAATTAGTAAAGATCTTAATTAGAAAAAAAACGTGTTTTCAGGTAAACATACATCACCTAGATACTCTAAATTAAAAATGTATATGCGTAGTAACTCAGTGCTGGGTCTATTAATTTTCTCTTTTTAAAATTATTTTCTCTTCCCCGCGAGAGGATTTAAAAAATAATCCGATTGAATTCATCATAAATCTTCAAGATAACACTTTTTTCGTGTCTTAAATTGGACGGTAGGTGGTTACGTAGATTGCTCTTGGATAACAGCACTGTAAATAAACTCCCTGCATACGTCCGAAAAGAGACAAATATATCAGGAGAAAGTGTAATAACAGACAAAGATAGGAAAACTCGGTATCTAGACTTGATGAAAATGCAGTAGTTTTGGCTACTTTGCAGTAGGAGTGACAGTGCGGTTTTGAATCAGCTTTGTGCAGCTAAAAATGTTACGTGACGGCTGTAAGTATGTCATAAATTTCAGGCTAACCATTTAACTGTCAGTTTTTTGGAAACAAAAATGCACAAAATTATTTGATTTTGCAATTTTTTTTTCATATGAACCTGTAATTACTGTTCCCATGTCATTTGATTAATTGCAAAATCACGTAATATGCTTCAAAACTCACTCTGAGTAATATACCACCAAAAATTATGTATAACGTGTTAAGTAGAAAAACTCGTTTTCTGTTCTCCTCTGTAATATACACGTATTTTCAGAGTCATATTGTAAGGTTTTAGTTAAACTAACCAAGTTTTATTTTAATTTAAATCTTTCTATCTCTTCTCTGTTTCAACTTCCCGTCAGAAGAAGCGCGCGTTTTCAGCTTATGCTAATTTGAAGTACAGCGAAGTACTATTTAAACCAGAGGTAGAAACCTCTTAGTGTGAGAGAGCTTTAGTCTCAGATCACGGTCATTCTGCTCGACGTTCACCTGACCAGCTAGCAGCTAAAATTATAAGCCATAGTGCTTACTACGTGATTGCATATTGAAACAAATTGAAGTGCGCTAGTATTAGTATTTCTTGCTACGCACCAGTTAGTTAGAGGCCAAACTCCGCGATTTGCTCTGCGAAGCAAAGTTTAATTACATTTCTATTTTAGGTTTAGTATTAAATTTATTTGATTGTTAAGTTAGGCCCAAGTGTGGTCTTTTACTTTCTGTATCTCTCCCGAGTTGGGAAGTGTGTAAATAATAGTGATTTAATAAAAGAGGATTTCAAATCCCTTTCAAGTGCAGTTATTCTCCAGCACAGTATCTACATCAGAACAAAGCCAACATTTTTCAGCTCACTGTTCCAGAGCAGGACTGTAGTTTAGAAGGAGTTACTTCAAAATGTTTGCAAAGAACATGCACAGAACACTCAGTCCTGACAATATTACTTAAAATTTCTAGCTGTTTTGCTAACATTTGACAACATAACAGCAAATGAATTAAAATACTATCTGAGTTTGCAATTTATTCCAGAAGAAATAGAGTGAACAAACACTGGCTGGTGTACACTCGACTGAATATTCGCTCCTTTCATCCGGCGATTCAATCCGGCATTTACCTCTTTGATAAGTTATTTATCTACTTTATTGATCACGACGATTCTATTTCTTCATCAAAGGTTCTTTGCTTTCAAAAATTTGCAAAAGCTCTAGCCTTCGAAAATATCATTTTCGTAAAGAGAAACAGTCACACTAGTTCAAAAGTACCTTTTTTCTTCCCTTCTTGGGCCTTTGTCAGTTTTATACTGCTTTGAAGTTACAATACTATTGCACAGTTCAAGAATATCTGCAAACTCTTACTCTGCAAGACTACATACCGTTTTTCTAAGTCATTTGTATAATTCTCGTTTTAATATTTGGAGGGATATTTTATGCAGTTCGATAGCATTTACTCAACTCCTTTGAATAAAATAGTTTACTGCGAGCAGCAGTAAGCAATTAATTTAGCAGGGCTTGATCACTGCTAATTTCAGCGTGCGCAGTTAATGACATATAATAAATATAAATATTAATACAGTGTCAAGAGATTTCGTTTTGCTTTGGAAGTTGATATAATCTGCTATGTTTATTCCAAAGTGGACAGGTGAATGTATGTAATTGTCTGGCTTTTTAACATACATTTTACATGCAGCCTGTGACCTACTACAGCGGAAGCCATCAGAAAAATACAATGGGTGATGAAGTGGATTAATTTGCGTTATGAATTCAAATTGTTTTAGAAAAGGGAATGTTTAACGAAAATAAGAAATCTGGTAGGCAGTCTACGTTAGCTAAATATTTCAGCAAGCATTGAGTTCTTTTGTATATAGTATTAAACACAATTTAGAATATTCCTTCTTTTCTTTCCACAAGCTCTATTTTTCGTGTTTAAAAATATTATGCATTTATGTTTTACAGAAAAATTAAATATAAAATAATATTTTTCTGATCTATGCTACATTATTTGTTTATTCATTAAATCTTAGTTTATTCATATAATGTAATAATAAATTATGGA
>KK116626.1:279694-298178 GCA_000611955.2 Stegodyphus mimosarum
CTGTTTTTCTACATACAGCAAGAAACTTAATTGCTGCCCAGACGGTATAGTGGTTAATAGGAGCCTACTGCGATACCGAAGGGCACGGATTCAAACCCGAAGAAAGCATAGATGTTTGTGAATGTATAGTGCCTTTGCAGCACGGGGGCATTCTAAATATATGACGAACCGGAAGTCTCCTCGAGAGGTTAGTGGTTGGGAAAGAGGGTTGGAAGACCCTCGGACCCGTCCCCACGGGTGCTTGCCATCGAAATTCGGGCCGAAGTGAGCTAAGTCGTATTGTCACCTGTGTGGTGCTCAAGGCTCTTGCCAACGACAGGCACAATCTCGCTCTCCTTGCCACGACGAATTTCGTGGTCCTTGCCTTGTTCCATTGCCCATTCGTGGCCATTGCCCTCCTCAGATGTTACTGTCGGACAAGTGAGTTAAGTCACAACACAAAACTCTGTATATGAAATATCCTTCCCCCCTTTTCCTTTTTCTCTGCATCAGTGCTGAGAATTTAGTGTATAACATATTTCTCCCGTCTTCTTAGCATGCCTTCGTGGTGTAGTGGTCAGTACGCTTGGCGCGTATTGAAAGGTCCGTGGTTCTAGTGCCGGCGAGGGCATTGCTAAATTTTCATGTCTCCTGCTTCTAAATAACTTAATGTCTCTACAAGTGTGTTTCCAGTATCTTGAAAAATGAGTTGTCTGATATTGCTTTCTAAGCAGACCTACTTGCTTGTTTGTTTGTTA
Source organism: Stegodyphus mimosarum (assembly GCA_000611955.2). Lineage (NCBI taxonomy): Eukaryota > Metazoa > Arthropoda > Arachnida > Araneae > Eresidae > Stegodyphus > Stegodyphus mimosarum. The sequence continues at coordinate 280,432 of KK116626.1, forward strand.
CCGCTCGTTTGTTCTACAATAGTAGGGGTTGTGTTGAATAGTGTAAATCCATCAAACTTACAGTTACCATCATCAGCCATCATTTCTCAAATGACCACTTTTACATAAGAATGAAATGGTTTGAAACTCTGAGCAGTAACTTAGAGACCGTTCCTTGCATTTGTTTTCACTTTATATAGCTTTTATTTTTAAAAGAAAAATTAATGATAATTATTCGAATTGGTCTTTCGCAAAATCCCCTTTGAAAACTGCATAAATATACGAATATGAAGTGTAACTGATATCCGATCTCCAAAAGTATCAACAGACAATCTTTAATTAATCTTAACTGTCTTTAGGTAACACGAATGGATATCTTAACTAGCAGAAAAATCCACCAACGGTATGAGAGTTAACAAAGCAACTTTTTAAGGGCTTTATTTTATTATAGTAATAGTTAATTTTATTTTGAAGGCACCTTTCTTTTAAACCCACGTCATTAACCCACGCTTTCCAGCCAGAATGAGATTTTAGTTTCGCGGATTATGCAAAATAGGGTACAAATCTACTGTTTTGTGCCAGTGTCGAGTTACTTCAGAAACAGCCTGTTGAGAACGTGTTCTGCCTTTCAGCCACGTTGTTCCTCTGTTATCTACGTTTACCATTTTACTGGGGTGCATATTAATTGCCGGTTAGTCTATGCCAGTATTAGCTTAGAGAAACTACGCGTTTAAATACTGTGCAGCGTCGGCTGATTTATTCAACTTAGAATCAGTTTTTTTTTTCATTTTATGCTTCTATTTTGAAGTTTTCCGCCAAATTGGCGAGCCCTTGTACGCGCCAAGCGTGCCATCTTTTCATTTTATTCTTGAGTTCAAATAAAAGGGTCTTTTCACCCTTGTTATGTTTATAGGTTGATAAAAACTCAGATTAATTTCTTGGATATTTATTCCTACCTGCCAAACACACATATTTCTGATAATTAGCTTGAAGCAACCCGAATGATAAACAAATATCTCCTCTGCCATTATTTGATGCCATAGTAGGTTTGTTTTGAAATTCAAGAAACTGCCCTCTTTAGGTATATTGCTTTTAACAAGAATACTTTGTGATCTACCTCCTTTATTCTTAGGAAAATGTTAGGAAATTCAGAAATGTTCTATATTAACACAAATACACTCACGTTTGTGAAAATTGCAACACCATGAAGGACTTACGCGAGTGAGCTGAAATTTTCAGGAAATGCAAAGTAGCGCATGATATGCAAATGATTAGAATTGCAAATCCGTAGCGCATGCGTATGCTGAGCAGCGCCCTCTGAACGGCTGATGGATCCGAATAAATAGACGGCTGTAGCGAGGCGTGTATGGTTATCGGTGGTTATCTGCTAGTGGTAAACGTTAACTCAATCTGTACTTATGCCTCGTCGACGAAAGAGAGCGAGATTTGAACAACTTACAGAGTTTGAACGAGGGAGAATCATCGGCCTTCGTGAAGCTGGATTGTCGTATCGTGCAGTAGCCTCTCGTGTGCAGCGTAACAGCAGCACAGTGATGCGCGTTTGGAAGCAGTGGACGGACGAGTGTCGGACAACTCGGAAATCCGGGAGTGGACCCCGAAATGTGACGTCAGCTCGCGATGATAGACACCTGGTCCGCATGGCGCGGACGGACCGTACAGCTTCCTCTAGACAATTGGCAGCACTGTGGTCAATAGCTACAGGTGTTTCATTGTGTGCTTCATCAATTCGTAGACGTCTGCTGCAGTGTGGACTGCGCGCACGGACTCCTTTATACAGGATCCCCCTAACGCACGACCATCGCCGCCTGCGGCTACAATGGGCCAATCAGCATAGAGACTGGCGTGCTGATTGGCAGCATGTCGTGTTTTCTGACGAATCCCGCTTTAATTTGTGGTACCATGATGGCCGCATTCGTGTCAGACGCTATGCCGGTGAACGCCACCTTCCGGAGTGCATTATCGAACGCCACAGTGGACGAACACCCGGAGTTATGGTCTGGGGCGCCATAGCATATCATAGACGATCTCAATTGCTACGAATTGTGGGCAATCTGAACAGCAACCGGTATATCCGTGAAGTTCTACAGCCCGAAGCTGTTCCCTTCCTTCAAAGCTTGCCAGGCGCTGTATTTCAACAGGACAATGCCCGCCCTCATACTGCTCGGATTGTTAAATCCTTCTTTGCAGCGCAGCAGGTACAGCTTCTTCCTTGGCCTGCGTGTTCCCCGGATATGTCGCCAATTGAACATGTGTGGGATGTCATTGGTCGGCGTCTTGCTCGTGATCCTCGTCCTGTTGCGTCTGCAGACGAACTTTGGGTACGCGTACAAACGATATGGAATGCTCTTCCTCAGTCAGACATTCAAACTTTGTTTGACTCCATGCCACGTCGTGTAGCAACACTTATTGCGGCGCGTGGTGGCCACACAAAATATTGATTCTGATCTCTTGTTCTTGTTTGTTTGCTTTGAACATTTAATCATTTATTTGTACCACTACCACTCAACTGTGTATTAAATTGCATTCAATTATGACGATTCCTTCTTGGTGTTGCAATTTTCACAAACGTGAGTGTATCTTGGAATACTGTATTACTGTAAATGCTGTTTTTGTATTTTTATGGAGTAAGATTTGGAACTAAATGTCCAAACTTTGATAATCAAAAACCTTGCAATAACAAAATAATATTGGCACATTAAGATATAGAAATATTAAACTGCCTTTTAAATTTTGTACTGAAAAATACTGAAATGATTTGAATACACTATAATTTCGAATTTATTTACGAATCCCAGAGGGTATAATGGTTAGGAGAGACGGCTGCGATAGTTAAGGGCCTCAGTTCTAATCTCAGAGAAAGCATGGATGCAAAAATTGTCTGCCCCTTCATAGGGAGGATAACGTATTTACGTACCACCAGCTGAGTTGTTTTACCACCTGTTAGATGACCATCAGCATTTGTACTCAATTGGCCGAACATTCTGTTGTCGCTAGGCCCAGTCAAAAGTCTCTATGGAATATTAATATTTGTAGCGGGATTTATAGAGCTACTTCGGAAGATTGATATTCGTGACCTCTGGTAATTAAAGTGACCTTGTCAAGACTGTGCTGAATGAGGATTGTAGCAATCTTTTATGCATTGGGAGTTTACAGATAATATTTACTCTAGATGTCAATGGTAACTTGGATGTAAGAAGTTATTCTGCTGCCGCCTATTAGGTGCCTTCATAATAAAATGACCACCACTTCTGGCCTCAGTAGTTTCGAAAGTTGAAATGAAATGACCAGTACTCGCAATTAAAAATACCACCGTAGCTGGATAGAAAAACTCAACGCATGTATTTGAAATGTTCTCATATCTGTTATATAACTGAGAAGTATAGCGTTTAGCGTCGTTGACTGCTGTGGGAAAGGGCTTGGGTTTGAATCCCGGAGAAGTATGTTTGTAAGTGCATAGTGTCCGTGAGGCATGAAGACACTCTAAATATGCGGCAAATCGAAAGCCCCCTCGAGAGGCTAGTGGTAGGGGAAGAGAGGTGAGAAACCCTCGGACCCTCCCTCCCGATGCGCTCTGCATCAAAACTGGGGGCGGAACTGTTACAAGGAGGGTAGAATAGTTAGAATCTATTCTAACCTTATTCCGCTGTTACTTGCAAGGTGTTCAAGACTGTTGCCAACAGCAGACGTAATCTTACGCTCCTTGCTACAAGAAATTCCATAGGCTTGTGCTAACTGTAGGTCAGACGAGTGAGCGTCATCCCATAGCAACTAAAATCTGAGTGAGATGACCGCTCAAAGAAAGGACCTTCAAATTCAGAATTAAATACTCATCAGAAATCTGATTTTTATTCGAATTTATTAAAAATTAAGAAGATTATTAAACTTTCAACGCCAGTTACGATTTAAATATGAAAATATGAGTGCATGATTTCCTCTTCTGCAAAACGCAATGGTCATTTACATTATATTTGGTATTAAATAAAAATTAAAGTTTTGCTCATAAGTAAGGGGCTGTATTCTGTGATTCTTATTAAATAAATGCTCTCAAAAACTAAAATTAAACAAACAGTTAAGAATGTCTTTTGCATGTTCGTCAAGATTTTGCAAAAATGATTTTTAACCACCCTATGTTCTCAGAAGTTTTAAAATTTAAATTTTTAAGCATTTTTATGCTTAGCACATATTTTACAGCTGCAGCAACCTCTTTTCTAGTCACTTCTCTGCTCTCCACCTTAAATGCCGTGTTAGCACGTGAAGTTCCCTAGAGAATTATGTAGGTAATTTGCTCTGCAGACTAAAGACTATTAAAACTTGCTTAAAAGTGAGGCTTAATATTCAAAGTGTAAAATATAAAGGAAGAGGAGTTTCTCCGTTGGATATTCTCTAAAATAATTACTGGGTTGCTCCTGTCTTTGCGTTGTTTTTAATACGAGCAAAGTTTTAAGCTTACGTTAAATGCATTCAGAGTTTGGACACGATCGATGTTGTTAACACTCTGTAGCACTAAATTATTTAATGAATATGTTTGCAAAAGTACATAGAAGTTTAATTAAGTTAATAATTTTACCACTACCTAGGATTCTCATAAAAATATTTTAGTAGAAATGTTAATAACATAAAAATATGATTGACCCAGTTACATGTTAAAATAAATTAAAGAAATCGATATTTCATAATAGTTACGTTATCTACCAGACAAAAGGGTAAATAAACGGTTTATTAAGATTATCAGTTACTGATAAGAATCTTTAGTGTGAATTTTCGTTTGCTTAAATGTAACTAAAAAGAAGCATAAAGTGATTTGAAATTCTATATGAAATATTTTAATACGTTGCTAATATTTGTATTCTGTAATATTGTTTATACTGAAAGTAAAAATTAATAATAAAATCTGAAAGTATTCAGATTTTATATTACGCCTAAACGGGTATTTTTATTTTTTTCATTTACAGATCCATACACATTTCCAGAACATTTGGGCTAACGCCACTTTGGGCAGAAAATATTTAAAAACAACATATCTTTATAATTTAGATAGACAATTCTCGCGCGCTGGAGATAAAAATATTTTATCCTCTATAGTGTTAGAACAACTTGCTTTGAAATCCTTGAGTTTTTAATCAAAAATTCGTTAATGTTTCCCAAAATATGAAATTGACAATAAAATTCGACTAATTCTAAATTCGACTTCCATGTGCTCATATTCGAGTGGAGGGCTACGTTATTCACATTTGATGGCTCTAGGCACCATTGTTTTTTTTTAAGATGGGTGAAATTCATTATATAATTTATAATATCAATTGATAATATTAATATTTATAATTTATAATATTAATTGCTTTTTTTTTTACAATGGGAGAATGCAGACTATAATTATTGAACCGGAGTTGCAGACAATATTTATTATTGAATTTCTTCAAATATAATACAAGGCGATAATGTTTGCTGGCAACAATTTGAAAAGTGATTCAGACGTTTATAGTGATCCAACGCAAAATCGAGACTAATAGGCCTTCTTGACTAACTCCATTTGGGATAAAAATTCTTGTCATGGTAACACGAAAAAATGTGAAAAATATGTATATCCTTAGTATTGGAACAAAAATAATTTTACAAATTATCTTCATTCAGTTTTTTCCGCTTCCGCGTTTAACATGTATAAAAATTTCACTTTGGTTTTAAAATTCAATTACATTTTGTTCTCTTTAGTAATTCACTAAACTCTTTCTAGAAAAACTTTCAGAAGCATACTTTTCGAATTGTTTATATAAAATTAAATAGAATTATTATGTATTATTTATTACATCGTTCGTTCTTCTTTATAATAAATTATTAAGGTATTCGTCACCGCTGCCGTTGTTTGCATTTATAATATGCAAAAGAATTTGTAAAAGTTTGTGTGAATATTTTTGAATAACTTGACATTTATGGAAAATGTCTCGTTGGAACGATATTATGGTTAATGAAAGCTAACAGCTTTTCCAAAACAAGGTTAAAATTTCAAAAGCCGAGTAAAGTGTAGTCATTTAAGTGTATCCGTGCTTTCTCCGTTTAATATGTTCTAACTCATGTAGTATGCTCTGAACAACGCTCTCGGTTTTGAGACGGCTAAATGATCGATGAGTTTGGCCACTCCGGATAAATGCTTGAGAAAATTCACCTTGTACATCTTTCATAAGAAATGGCATTTATGAAGATTTTTATTAATTGTTACTTCCTTGTACAAAGGAAGTATTGTCATCGGAAAAAATTTCGGGTATAATGTTTCAACGAAAATATCCATTTTGAGCATCTCGAATCCATTTAAAGGATTATTTTGCCTGACATATGACCAGAAAAAAGGGTAAATAAATGCTTTATTAAGATTATCAATTACTGCTAAGAATCTTTAATGCGAATTTTTGCTTGCTTAATTGTAACTAAAAGGGAGCATAAAGTAATTTGAAATTCTGTGTGAAATACTTCATTCGAACTAACGCCACTTTGGGCTGGAAACATTTAAAAACAGCATGTCTTTATAATTTCGATAGACAATCTCGCGCGCTGGAGATAAAAATATTTTATTCTCTATAGTGTTGCAACTGCTTGCTTTGAAATTGTTGAGTTTTAAATCAATACGCACAGAATACAGGACTATTTATTCCAAAATGGATTGTAAAATGAATTTAAAATGAGTTTAGAAGGGATTATTTTTGTGACATTTGTACGTACATATATATGTATTTGCAGAATTCAAAAACCTATATGGGTATGCTTTAACATCTAGTTGCGTACCCCCATTTATTCTTGCAATTAGTGGAACCAAACGTATATATATATATATATATATATATATGGGGGGGTCGGTGTGTGTGTGTGTGTAGCTATCCTCTTACCTAGCACAATAAGCTCTGTATTTTTATTCTTATATTTTGGTAAGTTGTGCAAGTTTTGCTTTAAAACTGATTGAGTTATGTTTCTCTTATCTTCCGGTTTTTATGCCTTTAATTATTCTGCATCTAATGGTTGTAGAATTATCAACAATTTTAAAGTTCAATTGCACTAGGTGTAGCGAGGCCGCCATTTTTTTTCATTCGAAATTCTTAGTAGTATAGTGAACTAAGTCATTTGGTGCATCAACTTCAGTGTCTTTTTGTCCAGTGGTACCGTAAGTGAACTTTCAATTTTGTTCACCGCAAATTTTGTCTTCTTTCCAATTGATGGAATTGTTTGTTTTTGCGTAGGAACTCTAGTTTTAATTTCAAAAGTTGTTCGTTTTTAACTGTACTTGGTGTTTACGTTTCTGGTGTTTTTTGCATTTTTTAATGAAGATATTTTGAGATTTTATCTATTTTGTCTTGCCACGAAGTGAGAACAGAATTGATTGAACGAGAAATATATCTGTAATGAAGTTCGAGGAAATAAGTTTAAACGAACGAAGTCCAAGGAAAAAATACGTTTAATTTATTTCGCCGTACTAGGATGGTATGCGGTATCCACATCAGATATGTTTTCACTATTACAATGTGTTAAGTAATATTTACTAAATCCTTTTTACCACATCACGCAAATACAATTTTGAAATTCCACATATTCGATAATTCAGCACTGCCAAAATTTCGAAGGCACCTGGCTATCGAGGAATTTATATATTACAAATACTATTGAAAACTAAATAAATAAGCTTCGTAAAATGTTTTCTTTGACTAAATTAATTTGGTTCATTTTAAGCAGAGCTGCATTTTTATTGGAAGAAATTTCTTTACATAAGCTAAAACTTTCATTACATAATACGTAGTTCAACTTTATTTATTATTTTGTTTTTGTTTTAACGGTACAAAATAAGCTTACCTCTGTTACTTAATCAAATGAGAAGATGGAACAAGTTTAACAAATAAACATAGTGACAGTTAAAATAAGCTTTAAAGTTCATAACAAGACGTTATATTAAAATCTTTAAATTCGAATATTATTCGAGTATTTTTTTAACACTTTGAAGCCTCGCAACGAATATACGTTTTGTCAAAAGTGCTATATGATTTGTAGGTGATTTATATACTACATTGATGAATAAACTTGTGGGGTTTTACTTATTTAATTCTAAAGTTCTGTCTTAGAACCCCACGAACACTAACAAGCGAATAATCGCTTAAGTGTGCGAACAAAACACGTAAGACTTAAGAAGGGTTCACTGCACTTACTTTTCAGAATATTTACAATCAGTTCCTACTTGGAACTTTACACAAAGCCTCCACTCGGGCTTGAACTTAAATAATAATGAATTTAAATTAAACTAAACTAGCTTAACAAAGCTATCTGAAAGGTATAGCCGAAGCTATCAGAAATCTAAATAGTTAGCCCCTAAGTATTAATTAAATTGGCGAAGCAAAGCAAGGGCCTAAGGTATGGCCGAGCGTAGCAGCTAAGAGAGAACATAGCCAAAGGCAAACATAGCCAAAGGCAGACATAGCCAAAGGCTAGTCAGGAAATCAGACTCTCTTATGGCAATAGAAGTCGGTGAAGTATCGACTTACATAGAACTCTTTCTCACTTGCATTTACTGCGTTTCTGAAATTACATTCTGGTTGGAAATTCTAAGCTGAAATTAGAATAAGATAGGAAAGATACAAAACTTAAAATAACTGTTAATAAACTTAGGATAAATCTTACAAACTAGATTGATGGATTAAATACGTTAACAGAGATAAACATATTATCTTGATACTGCAACTAATTACTAGGATCAATTAACACTTTCCTGTTATTAATGCAAATCTGAATAACATAGTCAACATTAAAGGAAAGATTGACATAAAATAAATTACTATACAGAGGTTTCCAAACTTTTTTCAGGCCTTTAATGTTCCTGAAATATGTTATGTTGAGTTGTTTAAATGAAGATGTACCAAAAGTAGTTTGCACATCGCAGGGTACCTACAAAAGGCATTTGTAAGATGGTAGGTAGTATGATAATTAAAATACATTAACTCATAGCTTTTATACTAGAAATACTTAAAGTAGAGTTTTTATACACATAAAATATATATTTGTCAACATACTGCCTTATTCTTTTCCTTTGCACAGCCATACATTTCATTTTGCAATGTTTTGTTAGCCAAATATTATGCGGCATCATCATCTTGGGGACGAAATGCGAATTAATAATTATTGAACATCGACTTTGCGAATCAAGAATTGCATCGCTAAACCGAAGTATTTCTATGCATATAAATTTCCTTCTCTATCAGATATTTTTGTTCTCAGGATCAAGTACTACCACCCGCAAAATATCGGCATTCACAATGCTTTGATTCCCGACAAATGAACCGCTGATTGCATGAGATACCCGGAGCCATTTCTCATATCTAACGCAAAGATTTAATCGAAACTTTCGCAAAGGATCTCTTTTTTTAAGCTGTCTGTAAATGTTTGAAAACAATCCCAAAATTCTTTCTGTCAAAGCTGTAATAATAAAACTTCTATCCATATGAATTAGAATTAGCTTTCAATTAGAATCAATTAGAATAAGCTTTTCTTATTTAACCCGGCGGAAGGCGCATCAAGAAAAGTTAATATAGTGGGCGCGTGGGGTATCACACACCCCAATATTTAAAATACGGTAAAAACAGTTTTATTTCGTTTTAAAGCTGTTTGTCTTTTATAATACGCGAATAAGATTTGGGTTACAAAATATTAATTTCCAAAATAAGCTTATAGAGAGTTAAAATTAAGGTACATGAAAATAAGAACAAAATAAACATCATACCCCCAAGTTTTATTACATCTCTAATATACAATGCAACTTATTTTATTTGTTTACACTTTGAACAAACTTCATTCACGTGTTCTTAGCACAGAAGGATTTTACATTTTAAATAAAGCATTCGCGGTCTTCTGTCCTTGGCTCCAGGGCATTCGTCCAGGGCATTTTTTACTTAGTTGCTTCGAATTTCGTACGTTCGTTTGAATTATTCCTTGAAATTTCTCCTCTTCTTTTGCAAGCAGTACGTAGGTTTCTCGGTAAAGTATCAATCGCTGATCGTTGTTTAATATTTTTTTTTATTAATTGTAATGCTAAGTTCCTCAAAAAGACATCTGCTTCTGTATCTGGCTGATGGATTAGCAGTCGAAAGTAATATAATTCGAGCATTTATTGCAGCAACATTCAGTGCAGAAAGTATAATTACCATTCGCCACTTCCTTGTTATTCTGGCAATTGAATAACTTGCTTTCATTTCATCCATAATACCCACTGAAAAATATATAATTTCTGGCGTTTTCTTTTCTCCAATAGTGTCATCTGTGGCATCATCGTTATGTAATGTCAAAAGCCAAAAACAGATTTTCCTTTTTTTAGGAATGTAAGAAATTAATGCTTTATCTTTTTGAAACCAAACAGTGTAGAAAATATTCCTATTTTCACTTCAGTTCCTGAAATGCAATCTTCTTCACTTTCAAATTTGTCTAATCAGTTTCACAGCCTCTGCATTTCCAATTCATAGGGAGTCATTCTTTTTGCCGTAATGCGCTTAGAAATCTTTTAAAATTTAATTTCAAATACTTTAAAACCACTTGCGAGTAGAAATATTTACTGTTGCACTCTAGAAATAAATTTTTAAAATAAATATTCATTCAGAAAAACATTTACGTGGACAGGTGCGTGGGGCGTGTCGCACCCAAATGCTATAAAATACCAACAAATCTTTTTCGGAAACACAAAGACAAAGGAAAAGCTGTTCTGAAAGTCACTCACTACTAGAAACTCAGCTATTGAATGTAGTACAGAATTTCAGTTTCACAAGTTAGGAATATTCCACCTTTTTCTAGACTTGGGGTATGATAAACCCCACGCGATTTCCCGCTGGTTAAATATCGCTTCAACAAGGAAGTAATTAAAATGGGGATGCCTTTAACAGCTAAGCAATTAAAGATAGGTATTACTGCTTTTGTGTAAGCATTTAAATTTTTAGTTGTGTAAATAATGCAATAGATTACATAAAACATAACTGCCAACCTTTGTCCAAGAGAAGCTAACAACAGATTTGCTTCTGCAAACCACAAGCATGTTTTGTTTAGAAAATAGACGAAGGCCTGAAATAATAAACAGGAGTTATTTTAGGACAATTATTACATTTATTTCAAATTACTTCTGAAAATGCCTTTTCGAATAGCCGCGCACCAACACTAGCGTTTGCATACCTGAATTCATTTTTCAGTAATATGCAGGGCGGTCATAAAAATACTTCCCAGTTATACGAACCGGCCTATTCGCTCAGTCAATCTAACTTAAATTTCAGATGTTGTTATTTAGCATATTGAAAGAAATTTTTGGTAATTTTTCATCGTCAACATTTAGGATATTTAACTTAAATTTGTGATTACTGCCAAGCCTAATGTCTACAGAAAATGTTACCATAGTCTTTGCTTTTCAATTAGTAATATAAAAATATTGTTTGGGCATTTCTACATGTGTCATTATTCAAGTTGTCATGGGTTGATAACCATAAAGCGATGAAATCAAAATATAATAAATTATGATTCGCCACGTTGGGGTCAGGCATATAAAGTGTTAGTAAGTGTAAAATCATCCATGTTTTTATGTAGAATGTTTCAGTTTGATTTGTATGCCAGGCAGATACTCGGCTTTCGAAGCTGTGATGATTTAAAGCAATAGATCCCTCACAGAGACGGTTGAATTTCGAAATTTTTCAATGCCAACAGCTACTCTTTTACAGCTCAAAGAGATTAGCACATTGATAACCATAAGTGGCGTTTGAATAATATCAGTATGACAATTTCAATCCATTGCTGGCGTAAAGCATTTGCAAAGAAGAGCATTGTAAGAGATCGATGACAACACAAGAGAGTAGAGGAGTAAAAAACTTTTATTGGAATTACAAATTTTCAATGGGCCAATCTTTGCAGATGATAACTCATTGCATGCCGGAGATTGTTGACAACACTGACGAACGTGACATCGTAGGAGGAATATGTATGACAGCAGGTTTCATGTTATCTTTTAATTCTGACAGATCTCGCTGATTTGATGTGTCCATCTTAGAGTTTAGATATCCTAGAACCAGAAATCCATCGAAGTAAGGTTGGAAAATGGCGGTGGCCGTGGAATTGCAAATTTACCGGAGATTACTCTATCTTGAAACACTGTACACGCTGAAAACTTGTAATTCCAATAATTTCTTCCTTCTCTTCTGTTGTGTTGTTATTGGTCCTCTACAATACATTTCTTTTCAAATATTTTACCCTGGTCAATTTTTAACATACGTGTATGGCTTCAACGATATTTATGATTTTAATGGGCTGATCAATTTCTGCAGGAAAACATTGGGTGTTACCATTCGAAGATTTCGAAATCTTTTCACTGTAACCATAACCGTGAGAGCTCTATTATTTTAAATCATAACAATATGAACGCAAACCTTCAAATAACAATATATGGAATTTCATTTCGATGGGTTGAGTGGATAGACAGTTATGGGATCATTTGGGGAAGGTTTTTTTTTAATCATCCTCTCTGTGCTTATGTTATTTAAGTTCTGTGGAGTAAAATATAATGCAGGTGAGGAAAAAATACTTTCAGTCTGTCAGGAATCTCTATGGGCCTTGCGATCACAAAAATTACATTATTAAACTGATACAGAAGTTCATGCCAAGCATTATTTTTCGATATGTGTCACATTAGCGAACAACACTTGTATTATCCAGAGACTAAAGAATGCTGAGTGAATTTGCATGGCTTTTCAAAACGAAATAACTGATTGTAAGAATAAATTATATGTAATCAGAATGAATCATGCAGAAATCGTTTAACGTACAAAAAATTACAGATCTTTCAATTTACAGAAATCAGAAATTTTCGTTTCACTTTGATTACTATTTCACGTGGGTAATTGTGCTACTTTGTATAAATTACCTACTAAAATTAGTTCTTGAGAGAGCAGCATTAAACGTACATTTGTTATTTACTAGATATATATACAATTATTCTTTAATTTATTTATATTCTAAAAAGAAATCTATGTCTTCACATAACAGATAAATTAAGTGGAAGTGACTTTTTTTTCGTTTATTAATAAACTAAAATCTCTGATACTTTATTTCATGAAATTAACATAAAAATGTGATTATCTTTTAAGATAATCAAACCAAAATCTTCGTAGCGCTGAAATAAATTTTGAAACTCATGAAATAAATAAAGCAATATTTAAATAAGACTGCGAGTATAAATTCGTTATCATTTGTAGTATTGTCAACTATGTATGTCCATTTCTCAGAGAAATAATTGACGCTAAATTCCTTTGCCATCTTAATAGCGAGTTTACCAAAATACTACCAGAGAAAGCTTACTAACTTACTGAGTGCAAAACAAATTGGGTACTACATCACAAATCCCAAGTATAAGCGTCCAATCAAAGTCCTGTTAAGGGGATTTTCCATTAACACCATCTGCAATAAAATAATCTCCGCCAACAGAAAAGGAGATTTTTCTGCACCTAAAATAACTTCTCTTACTAAACGAATGACTCGAGCGCCGATGCTGTCATTTTTTCTGCAAATCCTTCCAAGCGATGATGTCCAAAAAATATATGATCTGAAAGACTTGTTTCATTTCTGAACAGAATTAAGAGATATATTTCCAAGAACAAGACTCTTAGTGCCATAACTGCAAGTTCTGGCATAATTCCTCCGAGAATTGTGATTTGTCCTCAAAATACGTAAAATCTCTCTCACCCACAAAACTAAGAAAAGCCTACAAAGGTGAAAAACTAAGAATTCAACCTCATGTAACTCCGGGGAAACACGACATCCAGTGATTTATCGTCGTTGTTAATACTTAGTTAAATACCCGCAATGAAGTTCAGCATTTTCACATGATAATGTGATTCTTCGCTTAAATATTTGTTAAATCCATTAAAAATATTTTTAGGAAAGTAAATGAGATGAGTCAAGCAACGAAGAAAAATATTAGAATGATCAGAGAGATGTAAAAAAGGATTTTTGAAAAATTTGATCATGGCATTCATATCTGGGACTTTGCTGTTATATACCATATGCCAATTTGGATGGTATCTACGATTCTGGAAAGGAAAGATGCTATTAAATCAACTATTGGATGCGTTAGAGCATGCTGAAAAGTTGCTTTTCATGTGGATAGCAGAAAAAACATAATGCACAATATCATGTGCAGTGCTTCATTGATGTACAGAATATTTCACTCACTGCATTTGTATTTTAGTATTAGCCCTTAGAAAACCGAAGCTTTCGCTAACCTTAAAATACCGAAACGCCTTTCCAATCCATGGTCCGTCCCACCCGTTCCTCCTCTTCCCACCCATTAACGCATAAAGAGGTGTAAACATTTCAAATAATATCTTTCTACTTCCTTAGAAAGAAGCTTTCATTAGTTATTAAGGACAATTTCGCTCTGTCGGAGGCCCCATTACCTAGGCAAGTAATCGCCCTTAACATGGATTAGCAACTATCCGACGAGGACGGTGCAGCCCTCACAGTTTGGCGTTCTAGATGCTCAGTGATCACAAATGGAACAAAAACTGCCTGCAAAACGGGTCACTACTCCGTTTGCGAGGCTCAAAACATACGAAGAGACACCTCTGCGACCCGGGCACCACTCCGATGGAGTAAATATATCATGAACGGTGTTCTTTCTGTAATGCGGTGGGCATGTGGTGACGAACCAACAGAGAACTGGGCAGAACCAAACTCACTCAGACCACCGATAGCATTCACTACGTAGAACATGACCACAGTCTCGGGAACAGACGATAGTACCAGTACGGTCTCTGCCAAGCCTGAACCGACTACCGAATATACGATGGTTCTCGTCCTGTAAAAGCTCATCTTGTGGACCCTAATCATCCTGAGCCATAAAAGGAGCAAAGTCTTTTAGGACAAGCTGTCGTCTGCAGTAAACTAATGCAATGTTTTCGGGGAACTGCACCTGATACTGTATACCATAGGAGGAAGGAAGAAAAGAACATCGCAATTTCGGGCGGTTTTGGTCATTTGAATGAAAGGTTATCTCAGGCGTTTTGGCCTTTAAAGAGTTAAACTGTGTTATAATAATAGCAAATTATTTTTTATAAAAATGAATTAATTTTTTTCATTTATTTCTTATTCGAAATGTCGTTTGGTATACGTCTAAGTATCTGAAAAAGATTAATAATGCACAGCAAGTTAACACTGTATACATTTCAACATTTAGTATGAATGTGATCATCATTAAAGGATGTTACTAGATTTAATATATCTAAATGTAATGTACCCACGCTTAAGAAGACTATTTTGGTAAGCGTTCCTATTAGCAATGATCAGAAGTCTCATTTGGGTTCTGAGTACATATTCCTAAAAGTTTCGATTTAACAGAAAACGAGGTTCATAGCCTAAGTACAGCTTCTGTTAATGAGTATTTTTAACTATGTATTTTACAAGAGCTTTATTGCAGCCATATATTGCGCACCTATCAGAATTCATAGGGTTTAAACCATGCTGTGATTAGTCAGCTCTTGACACTGATTAAAAATGAATTGCCCACATGGATTTAGCCATGACATTTATCGATGCGCTGTTATTGCCACAAATTACTAAACCCTAATAAGTCTCAATTCGCAAAATTTCAGCCTTAGCCAAATGACCTCATTCAAATATTTGTTTCCTGTCAGCAAGTTTACAGCTGCTGTCAGTTTATTAGCAAATACGTATAGGATAATCTAAGATTAAATCTTGGAATTAATAAAACCTAGAACAAACGCTTGTCAGGGAGAATAAACACCGATGCGGGCATGAAATATTCTATCATGCTCCTTTTAATAAAAGGACATGACAGAATTGGTATTCTGACACAAAATCGGGCATTTTTTGAAATGATATGCCAGTTAGTTCTATATTTCGATTCTACGACACAAATAATGTCTAAATATTAAATTTTGTAATTTTTGGTGAGAAATTTTAAAATTTATTTTGGCGCATTTTTTTTTAGTTTTTGCCAAGAATAATTCACTTAACGAACTTCTTAATATACGCAACCTATTTTCCATTCAATTCTTAAAGCGGACAAAAGTCACATCGTTCCTACTTTCAAATAATTTTAACAAAGTGCCTAAACGATTATTTGATGTCATTATCGCTTTAAAAAAAGGAGCCAAATTTCAAAACGAGCCAATATATAAATTCGTATATCATCGGAAATTTTGAATAACTATTTTAATTTTTGGCAGATATGCTTAGAAATACATCTACCTTCAGGTGACGGTAAAACATTTATAGGTTATAATTCAAAATGTTTTCCAAAAATTTTAAAAATTATTTAAAAATACAAATTTAAAAAATAAATCATAAAAAAGGGAAAATTTTTATTTCAAATGAATCTAAATTTTGAAATGGGAAAGGAAGTATCAAAGAAGTTTAATAAAAAAAGAAGAGATTGATAAATATATATATCAAATTCAACTTACATAAAGGAGCTAAAATTTTCAGAGCTAATTTTTTAAAAACTACTCTTGCGATTCTTACAAATCTTAGCAGTGTGTCATAATTTTAGTCGTAGAGTCGAAATATGGAAAGAATTGTCGAAATATGGAAAGAATTGGCATTTCAGAAGAAGTCTGATTTTGTGTCAAAATACCTATATTAGAACAATGCTATATATAACTGTAATACATATCCAAAATGGCGCTTTAGAGACTTGAAAAACGCAAATTGAATTTCGTCAATCGACCCAGTAGAACGATAGATATAGAACTGTGCGAACTGTGTACAAGATCATAGTCAGCAGATATGAAGAGATGGACATAATTTAATAACTTTCTGGTATAAAAAACATAAACACTCCTAAATTTAGAATGAAGAAACGTTTTGTGAGGATGGGTCAGAGAGCATAGAAGATTCTTTAAGCTCGATAGTAACTTCTTATCTGGAATTCGTTAAATTTTTTGGGCGTTGATAATTAAACTCTTTCGAATAGCTAAAAATCAATTATTGGGACAAAATCTCTTAATCTTAGTATTAACAAAGTAACTTATGTTGTATGTTGAACTAATTTTCTAACTCTCTCCCTAAAGTGAAATATGATGCATATCAGAATAGTATGCTATTTTTTTTCCAAAAATTTATAAAAATTATTTAAAAATACAAATTTTAAAAATAAATCATGAAAAATTTCAAAAAATTTATTTTAAATGAAGCTAAATTTTGAAATGTGAAAGGAAGTATCAAATAAGTTTAAAAAAAAGAGATTGATAAATATATTTATCAAATTCCATTTGTATAGAGGAGCTAATTTTTTAAAAACTTTACGTGCGATTCTTACAAATCTTAGCAGTTTGTCATAATTTGAGTCGTAGAGTCGAAAAATGGAAAGAATTGGTATGTCATTTCAGAACAAGTCCGCGCTTTTATGTCAAAATACCCATATTAGAACAATGCTATATATAACTGTAATACATATCCAAAGTGGCGCTTTGGAGACTTGAAAAACGCAAGTTGAATTTCCTCAATCGGGCCAGTAGAACGGGAAATACAGAATTGCCCTTTTTTCCCGTTGGACAGTGTGCATTTTAATATTCCATGTACATTAAATGTAACTTTTTTAAACTGCGCTAGGCCTATACGATAGGCCGCCATAAATTTAATATTTAATAGCACATTTAATAAAACTACTTTTACATTTTGTAAGTTCTTTATAAATAGAAAGCTGCTAAGAACTATTTTAATGTTTAAGAAAATTTCGACAT